>JABASD010000097.1:0-124394 GCA_019776165.1 Pogonognathellus flavescens | reverse complement strand
TGTTGGGGTGGCGGTGAGGAAGACTCATTGCACAGATGATGAGGTGGGATATTCATACTGGACGAAAGATGCTGTAAGGGGGGCGATGAGGCCAAGAGAGACCGTTCCAAAGAACGTCTCCATGTAGCCACGATTTCCTCACCCAATAGGGAACCAAACGCTTCCACGGGAAGAGCCGCTGGCCCCAAAAGAAAGCGAGAGGGGAGAGAGTTCACTGGAGAACCTGAATTACAATTCAGACCATGTATTACCGCAGTCATATCAGTTTAACCATATGATATTTTACAAACGAACGCCTTAAGAAAAAAACTAATAATTAAATTCAGGTGTTATTTAGCGCATTGCACTTTATATTGCTACCTACAATTTCCTGTACATCCAAATCATGCATTCAAGTAGCTTCCGATGAAACACAAACACGAATACTTAATCTACAGTTATATACTTGCCGACTACAATATGTTATCAAATCGTCAATACAATTTTTACGTGTTTGCTTCGGTTTCACCTTGATATCGGCTAGACTAGGCTTTACTTGACATTACAACTGATAACATTCAACCTTCATTGATAATTTCTATAATGCCTAGGTATGCATTCGTTGGTACGTGTAGTAGTAATATTATTTATTTACGAAATACTGTAAATAAGTGTAAAAGTCTCTTGTTCAACGACGAACCAACAAAAATCCGATGATTAAAGGATATGAGCCTCAATTCCTGTTTTACTTTCGGCACCCCACTATTATTCCAATTTCACTGGTAATTCACTCGAAGAAAAAGGGCTGCATTACAAATTACAGTCTCACAACAAATATCCTACATGGGTAGGTAGGTGTACACTATAACAGGTATAAGAAGCTGTATGAGAACAAAATATATTTTTTATACTGTAAGATTTTTCCATGTATTACTTATAAATTATAATGTAACACATGTTCTCAGTAGTGTTAATTCCTCATGATGCAAGTGAACGGGTACCAAATTTAGGTAGGTACTCATTTAACATCATGCCAAATAATGAAAATATAAAAATGGTGAATACACGTGTACGTGAATGGGGGAATGCACGAAATACCTAACTGTTGTCTCAACACTGTTTGTTTAAACCCTATGATTTTTGAAACACTTCGTGAAATCACTAAAGTTTATAATGCGTGTGCATACTGTACACATTTAGCACTAGTAATTCTAATTCTTTTTGACAATATTGTTTATGGCCCGAGAGGGATTTGTAACAAATAAGTAGTAAATCTTAAGTGGTAACACTGTATATAGCAATATAAAATATATTTAATTTACAATTGAAAATTGAATTACTTGGTCGTTTGTCTTTGACATCTTTGGCATCGACTCCATTGACAGATGTATCAGTTGTGGAAGAGCCCTTGAGCATATGAAGTTCTCGTTTCATCTCTTCGTAGTCTCTCTGACAGTCGAGACGAGCTTCAAGTCTGGAAATGACCTCTTGTTTTTGGTCGAGTTGCTCTTCAAGAAGTCGTATTTGTGTGGCACTGCTCTCTCGTATCTGATTGAGCGACGTTTGTAATCTTTGAACATCTTCAACTAAACTGGAAATCTGTAAAGAGAGATGATGTAAAATTTAGCAAGAAAATCATTCTAATTGCTTAAGTAAACTATTGAACTCTCATCTCTTCTGTCTGCCTCACGATGAATAGTGTCTGCTTAACCAAACCAAAAAATAATGCAAACAAATACTAAGTAGAATCTGTAGGTGAGTATGTAAACTAACAATCCATTCACCACAACTACTTCATGTAATGCTGCACTACTACTACTATTACTACTACTATTACTACTACTACCACTACTACTATTACTACTACTACCACTACTACTATTACTACTACTACCACTACTACTACTACTGATACATTGGATTTTGGGTTTGATTGCATTTTATATTTCATATCATTATATTGCAAATTGTGACGCTACTATTGTAATAAACTAATAAGTAACGTGTCATGGGCGGACGAATAATGACTCGGCTAACGGCCAACTATTTGGCAATGAGGCAATGAGCATCATGATCATGTCATTGTGTTTCGACGAATATTATAGGTACTATTTATTGACTACTGCCATCAGAACGCTGCATGCTTAAAGGTACACGGTGTACTTACAATTTGTTATATCAATCTTTCTGTAGAGACTCTCGGCAATTGTATTGAGTCAATAGTCACGTCAGACAAGAGAGTCAGTGGTTGCTTGCGGTTTCGTTCTAAGGGGAACTTAGTTATGCCATTACTGCCAGAAAGACTCTCATTCTATCTCATGGGGCTCGTGTGCCTTTACAATTATTTCCACCAAACTACTATGTGAGTTCTAACTCAAAATCTATATATATAAGCAATAAACTTCGTTAACTGCTGTTTCGGGTCATAATATTTAAACAACTACAACTTGAGACGAGATGAATAAAATCAATGAAGCCGAGTTATACTACATTATGCATAATATTAAAGGATTGCAGATTCAAAACTAAAGGAATACTGTTTTTTATGTAATATAAGTACAATATTTTTTAGATTAAATATTGTAGTGAAAAATTGAACACTTAACTCGATCAGTAATTGTGAGTATTTAATTATGATAACCTTTATTGTAATTTTTATAATGCAGAATTGTGTGCATTGAGTGTGTTTAAACGGTATAAAAAACAGGAACATGTAATTGGTGGATACATTTCTGCTTGAACATGAATAATAAAGGTAAACTTCCATTTTATTAAAGGCTTCTATGAAAACCAGTGACATTGTGGCCAACAAGCACATTATTTTTTTTCAGAGGATCATTTTAAAGGATTTTCTGAGGAGCAGAAACATAAAGATTAGTGTTTAGCATCTGCAGCTAAAGAAAAGATGAAGAGGTGGTAGTGGTTTTTGAGCTTTGTGAGAATATAAGGTAAAAGGAAATTAGTATGCTTCGACTATGTACAAGTAAAAAGTTGCCATTGTTATTCACACCGTATAATCTTCAGTTGTTTTGCTAACGCACATAATTAATAAAATACGACAGGTGAAAAATTATAAATTATTCAAAAGCAATTAATGGAATGGAATCAATAAGGCTTGTGACAATTAATAGACTTTTTCGTTTGATTCATCTGAAGGTAAAAATACAGGAATGAAAGCGAATAATTCATTTGTCACAGCATGAGATAATTTTCTAGCCATAAGTTACTTTCCACCCTGCAGTTGCATTGCAAAAACACACACGTATCTCTTTCAAGGAAAGAATTTCAGTATAAAGTGTTGGATTTCTTGTGGTTTCTCTTATTTTCAAGAGTTATAGATGAAAATGAATTCAAGTCAAGTAAAGACAGGTATATATACTAATAGAAAGAGAATGTTAAATAATTTCGTAGGTGAATGATGAGTTGGAAAGCATTGTTTGTAAGTTGAAGTTGATTCACCTACCAATATGGAAATGGACAGGCTGAAAAATGAATGCAGGGATTTAGCTTAGGAAAAGTATAGAATGTCCATGATATTGGTTGCATTGCATTCATTGCAGTAGTCCCAGGTATGCCTCATGTTACTGCATTCTCCGAGTGCGACTAACTAAGAAAAGACAAAGCCTGGCAGATAAAGTGAGAAAAGATAAATATAATGGAATAAAATATAGGACTGAAGGAAAGGATGAGTTGAATTAAATGACGGAGGCTGCGGTCAGAATAAAAATTATTTTTGGGGGTTGATAGTAATTTATAGGGATAATGGACGGAGAAGTGGATTTCCATGAGATGGCAAGCAAGTGTCAAACCTCTTCTTCTCGAGAGACGATACAGACTGGAGAAAAAGGAGGCGGACAACAGATGCATGGAAATGGCCAATTATGACAGCAGGGGGCACTGTAACCCCCTCACTTATTCCATGAGGTCACCGCACAGGTCACCACTCTACACAACCACAATCCATACACAGTTTCCATCCCGGCCCAATTTATGCAATCTTTTCCACCGAGACCCAAACAACAGGCACTCACTCGCACTCCAACTTCACTTGGAACCATCAATCCCAGCATGAAATTATTAACTCTCTTTTCTATCCATCCGTCCGATAAATTTTCTCATGATATTAAATCAAAGTCGACTATCCATAAGTCATAACTCATTTCCACTATAGCCATTCTCCATAGTTCTTTGTACAGATATTGCCTATTATCTCACTCTCTCTCTCTCTCTCTCTGGTACTTCTCCATCTTACACAGCAACACATCCATCCAGACGTTACGTACACATTCATATTAAGTACTCCACACAGAGCCACATATTGATAGCACAATACGTTGTTTTGTTGTTGCTGCTGCTGTGTCGTGTGAATTGCCTTTATGCGTATTACTACCACTTCTTGTAAATTGTAAACGTTAAGGTGGTATAGCCATATTAATATCAATATCATGTACACCGTGTGCACTTTTACTTGTTATAATGTAATTCTCCTGTTATATAAAACAGCACAAGCGAGATTGCTATTGTGAGTGAGTTGAGTGAGTCGACAGGCAAAAGTAACCAAAGCAAAGGAAACCAGCCTGCCAGCAGCAGCCTGCCTGAACCTCACCAAATGAAAAGCAACTCAAGAAAGAATCCTGTCCGGTTCGACTGCAACACATAAGACATAACATTACAAGACTACCACTACCATGTACTACCTACATGTAATATGCATAAAATACCATACGGTCAATCTACATATCCATCTTCCTATCTATCTTCCTATCTACATTTTTCTAAATTCTTTTGCTCGCTTTGGCAATCGCTCTATAGCAATAAGCAATCCTTGTGTTCTTCCAACTATTCCGTCTTATAACAATAAGCTATGAAGCGTCACTCAATTATTTGACTATACCAGACTATCAATCCATTCCATACTTTTTGCCACCCATCCCAATTCCCTAATGTAACAAACAACAAGAAGACGAAGAAGAAGACCCCACTCTGCACTTCTACTTCACTATTTTTCTATCTGCACCAACAACAGCCACTATTGTGTTTCATATTAAGTAGTATCACCATCTCCACGTAGTAATTTCATTTGCATGTGATCTGTTGTACTACACACAAACGATAATGCAATCCATGTAGGTAAATACGAAATACTACTTACTTGCATGTTTGTATTCGTTAAACAATCAACGTGTAAAAGTAAACACACACAAGCACACGAAGAAGATCTGTGTGTGTGAGAGAGTGTGATGTTATAGTAAATTATCTTACGGGAATAAAAGTTTGTATAAATTCCACCGCCGTACATTTATACATGAAATCGTAGCCAAACTACCCAATATTATGTTAAAATGTTTGCGTTAATAGTGATAGTAATCATTTTACCCATCAGATGCTAATAAGAGATAAAATGTGTGGCCGAGGCTGTGTAAAATCTGTACTCACTTAAGAAATACAATGGAGAAATCAACTTTTAATTCCACTACGTGATAATCAAAGCATGCTCCTCTCGGTTTACCCTTAGAGCCGAAATTATTGATTCATTGGATGGATGATGCTGATGCTACATTCATTGAGCAGTAAAAACATTCAACTTTACAGTTACACACGTACATGGATGTGAGTACGTAGGTAATGTGTATGTAAGATGTGAATAACAAAGCTCAGAAAATCCACACACACGCTCACCTCCTTCACCAGTCATGATCATATTATTATTATCATTATCAGCATGAAATCTACTAAACCAGAATTTTCGATTCCGTCTTAAGTACACGAAACTGGCTTGTGTGTTGTGCCCAGACAGTTAATCCCTGCGTTCGACGTGTGTTGTACATTTGTTGATAAAGTGTGTGCTCACAAAGTATAGACGGGAAGGTCTTGTATCAGGGATTATAGAATTAAGACCTATCCTATAGAGAATTCGTGCAATGAGGCACTCGCTAGCAGACTATAAATACCCCTATTAGTTTTTCTTGTGAATCGAGGATGCATCATCCCAATAATGAAATGAAATCTTTCTATCAAATTATATCGTATCGTATGATCGTAGGGTATCGTATCAATTACTCACCTCTTTATCTTTGGCAGCAAGTTCGTAATCATGGTTTTTGTGATGGGAGGTGGAGATGACTGGGTCTTCTCGGTCAGGTGGTGGAGGGGCCATGGCTGCACCCGAAGATGAGCCACTACTATGAGTTGCTAATTGCTCCTTTAATGATGTTACCTCCTTCTCCGCCAGCGTTGCTCTCTGCACACAATAAAATATCATGATTAGCAAATTGCAAAAAATCAACTACTAATTAACAATCTGGGAAATTGGGAAATATTTCATTTGCACAGGATATCACATTTTACAGCGTGTACCTATTTACCTACCTGTAGGTAGTAGGTATATAGCAATAATATTATTGCAGGTTAGACATTATACAAGATTATGAATGTAAATTCTTTGGGCTTCTGCATAGCTTTCTATACTAGAAGCTCTTCAAAGCGTAACGCTAACAATGGTTTTTTAATTGAAAAATGTGCTTAAATTAGAAAAACAACAGACTGAGTCGAAAATTATAGGATTACATTTTAAGCATGTTAGTACAAATATATAATTTAGAATATCTGTAGCAAAAGCTGTAAGACAAGAATACACTTAATGAGACAGATCTTATCTAAAACTAAACGCTTGGCCTGAAAAAATATTTTTGCAACAAGCAATATTAGTAAAATAGCAATTTGAATTCACTAACAAACACATTTAAAGTAGAGTAAGCAGTAGTAATATAATAGTTCTAATGAGTAGCATTAATGAATATTTAATATCTACGTACATTTAAAGCAATTGAAACTAACATTGAAATTTTGGGACAATGTGTGTACATATTAACCCATGTACTTGGCAATAATAACTGACCCGAAATAAACTATCGTCGACAGTAATGATAATAATAATTATGGTGTTAATATAAATAAGGAAATTGAAAAGTATGAATTACTAAATTTAATTATGTACGTTTTTTAAATGATATTCTAAACTTAAATATTCTAGAAGGTGAAACATAACTAAGAGAAGTCGCCTTAATATTCGTAAGAAATAGTTTTACTACGCTAAGATTAGCTTCTACCACATAAAATGATCATAAAGTAGTATTTCTCTACATTGTTATTGTATTATTATTATCCATAAGACAAAATGCCAGTAGTCCAACACAATTAATTCCAAAGTTTCTCATTTCCTAATTAGTCAACACATGAACCAACTAATATAATGAAATGAAGTAATAAGCAGAAACTGCCTACAGTTCAGCAGTTGGTTTTGCTAGTTTCAAAGTAAGTAATGACCTGAAATCACTACGATATGACTAACTCATTTAAACAATTTAATAAAGCCAAGCGTAAATAATTTCTTTGTTTAAGTTAATGATTTTCATTACCTATATATGGCTGTATAAATAATAAATCTATTCATACTTCGTAGCCACACCACATCTGAAACTAAAGGACTGTTCCTATTCAAAAATGAGTCACATTTCCTGTAATATTATTATCTGCTAAGACTATAACTATTTATTCAGTTTAAAAAGACAGATCAATATTCAATGAGGGAGACCTCAGAACATGAGTACATGTGTAACTACAGATTCTATTGATTAAATCAAGGAAATACATTAAGAGTGAGTGTGGCTCACTCAACATGAAATTCCATTAAAGGCAAGTACTAGTACAGCCAATACATTGTAAGAAGGCAAAGTTATTAGATGACTAATGCTAATAGCTAAGCATACACGTAAAGAAAATTTTACTACTACATTAAGTCTACAAATTACCCAACGGGATTTTCAAGGTTTGTATTGGGGCAGAGATACAAATGTTGGGATTGGGAGTTAGCTGCAAATAAATGATATACCTACACACTAATTGTAAGCCAAAGCATGTAACTAACATCAGCTCCAATACTTATCGTATCATAACAATAGCCAAAAGCAACAAAAACGTAGAAAAGGTGAAGCAGCTAAGAATACATGTCTTCTTACTTGAAAGCTACACGTTTTTATATACATTGCATTCTACAACCTGCACTTATACACATTGTATGTATGCATAACATTCTCCTACAACAGAAATAATATTATAGAACTGTGACTAATATTCAACTCTGAAGTAGTAATGATATTGATCTTTAGATTTATCACTTAAATATCTCAACATATTTTTACTATTTATTACTATTTATGTTTAAAGTTCTCCCATTAAAATACAAAGATAAAAAGAACGGATTTACGTATTCGAAGCGTATCCGCAATATAAACAAGAAACAAAAAAGAATTACGTTTCCAACTACACAAAAAACTATAATTTTTTTTCCACAAAAACTGCTGCCCTAAGCTTTGTACAACATACCTTGTTGTAGCTATTATCATTGCCTTGTGGTATACTTTTGCATAATGGAGTGTCGCTGAGACTCTGACGTGACTAAAAGGGAAGTAAAAGGTAGAGAAGGAATATTAGGGTTGTGATGTGAGACTGGACTGAATAGTCAGGAAAGAAAAGGATTCAATAAAGCGTCTGACCGCGTAAGAAAGGATTCTGTGAGGATTCACAAGCAATAAGTAATGGAGGACTTTTATGAGTCAATAAAAATTTATTATTTTCCGATATGTGGTGATTAGTGTGGGAGAAGTTGGTAAAGGTGGAAGCGAGAATGAGAGGATGAGGGAGGGTGGGTGTATAGATCATTGCGGGTTGAACGCTTTGCTTTACTAAGGCATCATAATAAATGTAGTGGAGAATATTGCAGTAAAGAAATGAACGTGGAAAACCAGAGGAGAGAGAGAGAGAGAGACGAGAATGAGATGCTTAAGGGCCAACAGACCCATTGTTGATGGTTGCATTATTGCTGCGGCAAAAGACTTTACACTTTAGCTCTTTGATCGCACTGCACTAAAGCATAATCCAGTAAACATTGAAGGAATCTTGAGACTCGAGATGAGAAAACTGACGGAAAAGAGCCAAGCCTGTCCTGTCCAATTCTGTTTGATGCCATACAACCATATGGTTAAAGTGGACGTGAATAATGAGAATAGTGGACATGTATGTGTATTACGATGAGCTATGATGATGCTCTATTGAATTGTAACGTGTTGGTCGACTCTGTGTGGCACATTACATACTTGCACACAATAACAGCAATAATATTACCTAAACCTCCTAATACACGTTGACCATTCATATAAATTATAGAGGCAGGTAGTATACTGCAGTAAATAGTAGGAGAGAGATAAAGGAGGCAGAGATGATGCCAATGCCATAATCTGCCAATAGTGTACATAACCAATACCCTACTCGGCTCTGCTAAGTTTTATCCTTACTATTATCGCGCAATAAGGATTACTAATAGGAGACAGAGAGAGAGCGTGGTGGATTCGGGTATGACACGAAGGAATCGTAATGGTACGATAAACGATAATATGATAATATGTACACGCAATATTCCTTCTATAGATAATAATATAATGGTTGGAATGAATGCTGTAGGGTGATAAATAGATTATTTATTGAGGGGTCATCAAAGATTTCCGATTGCGTCAAACCAACTTTACATAACAGAACGTATCGAAAGGAGCAATAGCGACTGACTGCATGGATGAAGCAGAGAATGGAACGACTAGAATTACTCAATCTTCATTCTTGACTTGTTCAATAGAAACTGATGTGAGTGACTTCGATTGGATATTATAGCTTCATGATCCCACATAAAAATCATTCATCCCTATCTCTATACAATATAAACTTACTAGTAGTCCTTACATATCTATATATAATATCGCAGCCCACTACTAGTCGCTGTTACTACTACAACTCTCATCGGCAGACTTATTAACCTCACTAAAAAACTCATCTTGAATGGTGTACGTATTTGTACCTACCTATATATCTCGATGTTCTGAATGTGAGTGAGAGATACACCTCTGTGAGTTTAGTTATTAGTTATTACTACCATCCATCCATCCATCCATACGTTTGTAATTTTCCTGAGAGCCACGCTAGTTATCTGTAATACACCTTTTACTACCACCACCACCACTACTACTACTCTTCCCATCAATTTCTACTAAGCTCAGATAATCTGTATATTACACATACAATATTCTATTCCATCACTGTACTAGACATCTAATCAAAAACAACCATGTTAAGTGTGAGATGCTATATCTGTATATTACTCATTTGAATTCCACTAAATACTACTCGATCCAATATTTCATATAGCGTGAGTGAACACCTCACAATTTACATTTGCCTTTGTACGATGCGCTGATATAGAAAGACGGAGGATAATATTGCAACTAATACACGTAACGTACTGTAATTCCATGAATTCAATTAAAGTCATCGCAGATGAGAAAAGAAGGCAAATCGAAGCAGGACAACAAGTCAACTCAAGTTGTTTTGTTACAACCATCGTGCTCTGTTGCTATGCGTAGAGAGAACATGAGAAACATGACGGACAGACTACATCTCAACGTCGTCGTCCTCATATCTTCAGTACACGGATACTAAATACCACTAATGCCAACACATTAATGCAGCACTGATCAAGAAACACACAGAATAGATTTCAAACGTCCTAAAAGCAATGTGGTTAATTTTATGTGCATTCGTATTGGTACTTGAAGAAAATTGTTACTACTACACATGTAATATAGCGTAACGTCACTGATCGATATCACAAGACATTCTTTTTCGTATAAATACAATGTAACTGCATTTAGAATCAAGTGAACCAAAACGAAAACCAATTGGATCTGTTTATTGTAACTGTACTTCTATTTATACACTTGATGATGATAATAATCGTAAACGAATAAAAATATGCGTATCAAGTGTCCAAATGTGTAGATGTAGATTTATTGTAGAGACTTTTGTTAGGTTTTCCTGTTTCCCGCATGTACATGGGAGTATATTTATTTTGTGTTATTTGGTGTAGTAGTAGTAGGTATTGGGTATGTATATCATATGGAATAAGATGAGGATGTATATAGGTACCATTTGAGAAGATTCAATGAATCATGGATTAGAAAGAGAGAAGAAGGACCCTGATGTTCATCTTAGTCTCCTAGTTGCAGTAGAAGAGTCCCTGACAGATAATCCTACATTTGTAAGTACACTATCTGTATGGGCAGTAGTTTTGTTATCTAGGGAAATATTTCCGTGGTGGATTGGTTGGATGCTAATAAATCTTGCTGAAAGATGTTCCGCTCCACAGGTACACACTGGAAACACTGAACACACACACTCTTAGTATTACTATGCTGTTTGGATTGTGCATGAACTGATATTATTTTCTCTTTCTGTACGAGTGTTATGTAGGATATTACACATACAATACAGATATACATTTGTTGTTGATAGTAATAATAATAATAATACGTAGGTATATTTGTATATGTGTATTTAGTGAGATCCACCACCACCACCACACCATTCCAGTCTAGTCGAGTCTCCTCTTCTGAGGAAACATTCTTTTTCTACACAATTCTACATACGCAAGGAACTAAGGAAAGGTTTCCTCTCCCATCCAACACACAAATATCAGAACAGACATTTATGGACAAGTTGCAGCACAACTTTTGGCTGTCAATAAAGGTTGAGGTGGGTTGCAAGTTGATAATCATTCTCCCGAACACAGTCATCCATTGGTATCCAACCGTTCGTTCGTTCCTTACTACTCAACTCACTCTGAGTATTATATTATAGGGTGTAGTATATAGAGAGTGATCTCTGATATCTACACACATAACATTTGTACTACTCTGTGTACTACACACGTTTATATATTTATATACACATATCACTCTGAGAGATGAGCATCATTTCTCTATCTTCGGCTATCACATCAAACACAAGCTATATAAGTCCTTATTTGTGTGAGCATATAATATATTGTATCATCATCAATGCTTGGAACTATCTAATTTTATATTTGATGCTTAGTACTGACTGGCACATGCACATCTTCAATCTTCAACTTGTTCCTCGCACTACAACTAGTACATTCTGCTCTGCTGCTATTACTACTGCAGATACTGCCACAACATATTAGACACTTATAGCGACGATACGTAGGATCAGTCAGTGTCAGTATCAGTAGTGATTCGTTGTGTAATGTAAATGCACACAAATACATTGTGGAAATCCTAATACTACTACTACTACTACTATTACTACTACTACTTTACTATTCCATCATTCATCCCTTCCCCCTTCGCGTTGCCGTCTTCGACTTCATCATCATCTAACTAGTTTTCCTCGTTTGACAACCAACAGAACGAAGATTATCAAATATCAATTGATCCTCACCAACCTTCACTGCTTTAACATTCACAAACGCTCTGTCTACTTTTGTAAACCATTTATGATTACGATTTCGTCTCCAATAAACGGCAAGCCCACAACAAGCTAACTCTTGCTGCCAGATATTACCTCGCTCATCAATTTCAACAACACCCCTTATTTCTGATTTTTATGATATTCACTTACTGCTCCGTTTGTCCATAGTTAGCAAATGTTTTGAGAAACGATTCTATGTAACTAATCTGCTGTGATGTGTGAATGTGATGGGTCTAGGTGGAATATCTGTAGTGAGGTATAAGAGATTAGGTACTTTTGAGGAGACTGTGTAATATCTCCGCCACAAACGCTCCTAGGCCAAATCACCACTAAAAATGTTAGCTTTGGTATAATGCATCTTGCAATCGGAGCTATTCCGTCCCTTCCGCTTAATCTGTAGTTTATTTGTTTGAAAACAGCAATTCAGCATTTTATAGCGACATTGGAACTTATACGGAGTGTGCTTGAGTACCTACTCACTAATGTGAATGCAGAATGAAAATTTCCACTGTGAGATTAGTGTCCAAGTACACTACAGGGCATAAAACACCTAAAATTACAACCATCTATTCAACTTATCCATTACCTACTTTCAATATCTATGCAGCACAGCACAGATTTTGTACTGATATAGAAAAGACGAGAGAAAAGCTGACGAAACTTGACTCACGCACTGGCTGTGAATTGGAGCCAGGAGAAGGAGAGTTGATTTTGCTGTGTGGAGAACAGCAAGTGGATTTGAGTTGATTTGACTTGAGCCGACGAGAAGACAGAGAGAAGATATTGGACGAGAACCTAATATGGAAATAATATTAAGGAGTCTTGTTATCACTGCCAATAATAGTTAGTACCTCTTTAATTCTTATGGGTTTGCTATTAATTGTGAGTTGGGGTTTGTAAGCATATTATGCTCGTCCTAGGAGTAGTGCTGTGAACATTATTATAACGAAAGGAGAATAATAATCTGTAATATAATGTTGAGAAGGACTAAGCGTAATTCGAGATGAGAGGCCATGAATACGAAGTACCCAGAAAGAGTGTTTATTGGCTTGCACATCAGAAATGTTCTTGCTAAGGCTAGTCTATTAATTAATCTACACTACTAACGATTGCCAAAGAGAGCAGTGTACAAGTTTACATGACAAGCTAAAGACGTCAAGTATTTTTGGATCAACTAAATTACACGTGTAATAATTGAAAATGCAAAACTGAAACGCATAAAGACGAGAGACTGGAAGAAAAGTTATGATGAATTTTGAAGATGAAAGGAGAGGACGGTTAAGAAATCACCACCCACCAAGTGACCCCCTGTAGTCCGTCAAGGAGGAGTTGAATGATTGACATTTTGACACTTTGGGTGCCTCAACTCAACTTACATATCATGAAATTCGTTAAAATATTATAAAAGAGTCAAATGAGGGAAAAAACTTATCGAGATTTAGAAAATCGTCTCTGTGTGTTTCTGTAGCCGATGTATGTAAGTGTGCCCACCCCTCTCAAAAAATCATCCCTCCTATTTATATATTATTATTTTTAGTTGAATTCTCATTTAGGAAATACCTTTCAACTTATTTTACAGCTACACTTGACAATGAGCCAGTCAAGGCAAGTCAAGTGAGTCAGTATCTGATATGCCTCTTGGAAGAATCCTATCGAGCTCATTCAATCTCATTTCAAAACTTGTATTCCAATTTTATCTGTACATTCACATACACATATAAATACCACTTAATACAATGCAATCGAAAACAAACATCTCGTACGTACATCGTACATCGGCATCACATGCATTAATAGCAGATACCATATCATTAAAAGTAACATTGTGCAGATACGATTTAGTCAACGCTCAACAAAACGTGGGCAGGGCTGATAAAGACTCTCAAGAAAATCTATACAAAAGCAAGAGTGATATATGTAGCCAAAGTAGGTATGTACAATCATTCTCTCCTCTAAGTTTATTTATATCGATATCAGTATCACACACACACCACCAACACCATTCCCATAAAACCATATATACAATTCACATCTAAAACCCAAGAGATAATGTGCCCATATGCTCTAACATTATAACCACAAAGTATATCTCCACATAACCTTTTTAGTAGCAATGGGTCTCTATCTCCTGTGTGTGTGTGTTTAGTGCACATTATATTTATTAGTATAGCAGCAGGCTTTCAGCACAGAGATTTAAATCCAATGACTTAGTAACTATATATCTGCATTTGTATTATTTAGTGGACGACGAGTATCTGGAGAAGATTGAGTGAGTTGGGTAAGTGTCTTGGTTTGCGTGGTGAATCTGGAGATTAAGAATCAAAAGACGTAGGCCAGAGGCCCAAGAAGACGTGGATATATAGGATGGGGATGAGCTGTCGTATTTCTTGTGATCCGCATAGCATTGAATTGCAATGAAATGCACAGACAACGAACTAACAATGACTAAGATTGAATTGGATTTTGGTAAAGAGACGTCGATTCAAGTCGACGTTGCTACGAGAGGCACAGACACACAGGAAAGGGAACACAGAAGACATTATTAGGAAGAGACAAGAGAACATCCAGCTATCTTCCACCATTCCTCCTCCACCACCGCATGCATTATACACTCTGTGTATTTGCAGTGTGTATGGTAATGTGTCTATTAGAAGTCCATAGTGTAGTCGTTGAGTCGTGTGTGTCTTAAAGTAGAATACTAATATCACCGACTCCTAAGATTTACTTTCATTAATAATGCTTTCTGAAAGTTAACACGGGGCTAGAAGAACCCACTGGCAACTAAAGTCGTAAGCAACTAAAGGGAAAAGTGCGTGAATGGAAAACCCGGGAGCAAAACCAAACAAGACAGGACAAGAGAGTTTCACAATACACAGATGGTGTAAGAGCTCTTTCTTCTCAGGTTCCTAAATTCGCATGAAGAAACATTTGACTGAAAATCTGCTCTTCTCTGATTCTTACGCCTTTAACATTCCAACTGCAGACAGATAGTTAAAACACACAGTTTTGAGACATCCCTTCTTATATAATGCTAATATGCAAACTAACTAAGTAAGTTGAACTTCTCCCATATAATATTATACGTATAGAATTTCATTCTGTGTTATGAATCTACAGACACAGTTCAGTATCAACTCTTTGCCTTGCCGCAACTTTCCTTACTTTGTATGTAATGAACTATTTCTATATGTACTACAATAATATAAGTCAAGTCAACCCGTCCGTTGAGTCACTCTACTCGCCCTATTATATAATAACTGGAAGCTGCCAAACTCACAGAGCTACGAAGAACTACTACTTGGTCTGCTACTCTACATATTGCCTATATGCATACACATAATATTAATACAGCTATATATCCTTCTACTTAATATACCACCACACATATATCCCGACAGAAGGATGGAAACAAAACAAATAGGTACGTTACATGTATTCGTACACACAGAGAGAAAGACTGGGATATGCTACCAAGTTGAGTTTATGGGTTATGCCGCATGGATGCAAAAGACCGCACTAAGACTCCCCGACTGAATCCAGTCACATCCACATCACAATAGAAGAGACCCAATAATATTTCCTTATACATTTCTGATACGAGACACACAGGGAGACACATCCACGACACAAAGTACAGGAAAGCCTTGAGAGATGCTCTGGATACATAGAATAGGATGAGATTGGTTAGCGACCGAAGATCATTTTGATCTGATCCAAGCCACACCAAGTTCATTTAGCGACGTTGCTTTAGTTTACATTATGAGTGCTGTGTCTTGTAGTCATTCAACCTACAAAGACCACTGCACTACAGCTGACAGACATAGCCCTGGCCCTGTGTATTCCAAACACCCACCCAGCCATCCATTCTCCACTACGTCCTGCTATTATGGAGAAACAATAAATATATAGGACAGGACGGATGAACGGAATCAATATATAAATTCTCTTTGACTCCTTTCCGAATGTAATAGTGTTATATAACAATATTAATCTGTAGGGTTACACTCTTCTCTGTGTCTTCTGCTATATTCTGTGGAGGGGACGACCCGCATAGCAAGCATCTCACTGTATTGTTAGTTATTACTATTATCTATTTAAATCTCGACTTCACGACGACGACACAACTGCATTTGTTAGTTCTTGCATATAATCATCCGAATAAAATCCGTCTGTCTATTTTATCCCTATAATGGTACAAATCCTACACAACACACAACCCTGAGTCGGATCCTACTTCCCGAAAATGTATTGTGTTTGCACCGGAGCGGAATTCACTGTATACAAATGTGCGTGCATTGTATTATTATATTTAGTGCTATAGTGGCAGTGCAATGGTTCTCCTGTCTTGTTAGAGAATTTTGCTTTAATGTGGACTGAAATGCGTGTCCGTATAATATTATTGGGCTTTGCTGAGAGTGTAGCCGAAGAGTAACGTGTTTAAAGCTAAGTATAGATTTTCAGAAGGTCCATAATCCATTCTCTACCTCTATACAAAGATATTATTTTAGCTCTTCGCTGGTTCCTTGGTAAACACGTGAGGAGACTAGTCTTATTTCTTAATCCTTCCATGCTCAAAGCAACTTTGATGTTCATTGTCTTTGGTGACGGTAGCACAACTAGTAGGAGGGACTTGGATTACAATGGCAGCATTCACCATTCCTTATCTCACTTTTCATTAACTAATGCAATGCACTTCTCTCATCATCATCATCTACATCATCATCTACACAGCAATGCTCAACTTTTATATTACTGCTTGCTCATTCACTTACACATGTAGTCATAAAATACATATCGCATAAAATACATATCGTACATACTTCAATACAAACACCCAACCAACAGATACTCAACTATTAGGCATACGATTTCTGCATTTTTGGTCCAAAACGAATAAAAGGGATATTTTTGGCTTAGAACTTGGACTCTTATGGCTTTAATCTGAATAGAATCATGTAGTTGTGATGCTAACATACGGATATCTACATAATAACTACGTAAATAAGTACGTAGTATGTAAGATGTAGGTGGATTACTAATACTATTAAGTACTATCCATATTACGATGGTTATCTACGATTTCTGAGCGATTCCTTGATAAGTTCATACTCATAATTTATAATGACTGTAGTATTTAATATGCTAACATGAAATATAGGAGATAGTTAGATCCTGTGGCAACCAACTGCTACGAACTACGATTTTGGCTTAGGGACAATGGAATATCTAACAGATAGGCATGACTACTCATAACAGCGTCATTCACTACAATGCGGAAATGTACTTTGGAATAACATAATCCGTTCGTGTATCAAGATTAGTACAACATATACGCATATTTTTGCAAATCCGATGATGAGGTGCAGCGTAGCCAGAGCAAATGCTGAATCGCAAACAATCGGACGTTTAAGGACAGTTGGTGAGAAAAGATGAATAATGAGACATTTATGTGGAACTACGTAGATGCAAGTACCTAAACAAACCTGAAATGTTTCAAACCACTTACCTACTATAAAACATTCAGGATTTGTTTAACGTACACACTGCACATACAACCTAATGTGCATAAATTTTTAGCAATTTGTCATTTTAATATGTAATGCCAAATTACTCAAGGTTCATATAAATACCAACAGTACCACTACTAGTAAGATAAATACTACTAAGAAAAGCATTCAATTGGAAAAGGCATAAATATTACACACACTATACATCTACATAATATACACAAAGTAAAATTAAGACGAGAGGAATTGAGAATTGAATCAGAAGTGAATTTTGTTGCCAATAATACAAGATCCTTACAAGTGCCAAGTGTTGATTTGTATTCCTGTTACAGCTGGAGATCAATGGTGTGTGGTTAAGGAAAATCGGTAAGGAACGGAGCGATTAGGGCGAAAGTAAAGGAGAAACGACATGACAAATCTTAGCTGAAGAGGAGAGGGTAAGATAGAAATGTAATGCAGTCAAACGAGTGGTGTGAAAATGAGATTTGGGTATTTGGTATGCTTTCTATGCTTCAGAAGACAGTCTGTTGCCTTTTGAAGTCTTCAATGTGACAAGACAGGAGTGAGAGAGAGAGAGATGAGCTGAAGAGGGGGAGAAAAGACACTGGTTACATTAACTGCTCTGGAGAAGTTTAGGAACTGTATAAGTCGAATGAAGGAGCAAAGTTTGTTCGGTTCAGTTTGATTCTCAAGGAATGTCATTGTCATCCTTCCACTATATTATTTCCTTATAGTCAATCGTCTCTGTCACTACTACTATTACCTATTATGCCTGTGCGGATACCACGTCCAAGTTAAGTATGCAGGAATCTTACTGTTAACTACGAAGAAAGATTTCACTACTGCCATTACTACTCCTGCTGCAGACTGACTAGCATTATTAGATTGGAGAGTGACAAAATTAGACAGGATATTGGTGCTAGTATAGTATATGGTGGAATGTATATATATTTTATGGTTTAGGTACATATCACGTATTATACAATTACTGTGGGGAAGTAGCAGTAAGTAGTAAAAGATTTTCTCTGTGAGTCTTTTGAATTGAATGGAGTTACTACTTAGTTCTAGAGTGTGTAAATACGTAAAGGAGTGTATTTACATTGGAGAGAGATAGAGATACATTTAAATATAGAGACAGACATATTATTTATATTGAATTGAGAGAACATAAAAGTCTAAGAATGATGATGATTACTTGTTGCCAGAATTGAGCAAGGAGGAAGATTCGCTCTTTTTTCAAAATCCAATCGACAGGTGGTGGATTAGGTGAAGAAGTGAGTGGTGGAGGTTGTGCGGGCGGTGTAGGCGGCGAAGCAGCGATTGACGGAGATAGCGCTTCCATAGGCAACAAACAATAGTCTACTCCCAGCGTCCGATTCTTATGGCCGTACATAATGTCTTTGAATTTTTTCAGTATGCTACGTCACTTTGTTTATGGTAGGTATTGTATAATCAGTTTTCTGTCTTTCGTTTTGTGAGTAGGCTGAGAGAGTATTTAATGTGGTAGAAGAAGTGGTAGTAGCAGTAGTAGATGTAGTCGCTTATTTGTATTTCTGATTTCGATTTCTATCAGAAGTTATAATATTAGAGTAATATTATTATGTATTAATCGTATGATACAAGTTCGATTGAAATAACAATGTCCGTGTTTTCTCAGTCTTCCCCTAAGTGATTGATTTTTGGTTTGAATTGTAAACTCGGTTTGGGTCAGTCACCATATGTTAAAGCGAAGCACACTGATTGATTTTTGTTTTTCGAATGATTTTTATATGCGAAGTGGATAATTTATTTTACAGTATGATGATTAATATTGAGTGGTTTATATTTTTGTGACGTTATTTGTGAAAAGTCCTTTGTGCTTTCTGAGAGTCACAGAGCGAGGCAAATACTATTAATGTTATTAAATAACAACAAGAACAAGCCATGACAGCCATTTGAGATATGATTGACTCGCAAAGGTAGTTTTGTACATGAGGAAATCTAAGTACAAGTCAACTTTTTAAATTGATTCGAATTCTGTGTGAGCAAATAGATGAGTAACTCATCAATTCATCTTTTTCTCTCTACACAAGTCCGTATTATTTGTTTTTGTGTAAATGAGGTGGAATGGAGCTCTGAGCACCTTACGACGAGTTCTCGTAACGAGATGAGAAAAGTTTCTTTTTTCTTTATCCACCCCAGCCTGTATGGACAATACACATATACAATGAAAAATATTTACTTAACAATAACAATTATAAAATTCTACATTCGTGCTTATAATATCGGTCTCTCTTGATTTGATTCGTCTTTTCTTGTTCTCACACTACTGCCTCTTCACTCAATAATTCCCTCATTCAATTCTCAAATACAATTGAATTGAATTACAATTAAATCGTGCCTTGCGCTCATTCTCTTGCCTTTTTAATTTTAATTGCCACAGCTGCGTCAAATGCATTGCACAAACCAATGTATGCCATGACATGTCATGTGCATTCAGCATTCCTTACGCAAAAACAAAAAACTGCCCTCTGCTCACATTATTCACACTGTCATACAACAATAAACTTGTGAATATGCCACAGAGTACTGTTTACATTATTATAACACATCCGTACTTGAGACCTGAGAGACTAAATCAACCCGATGACATTATTTCATTCGTTACATTTACATTTCCCGTGTTCACTCCATTATAGACACAACAGTCTAGAGAAACTACGCTTGTCAATAACGTCAATTGTCACTTGATTAGTGCTAGTCCTTAATAGCCGTAGTAATTAACAGCAGCACAACACACTCTCAGAGGCTTCAACGAACGCCACTACTTCACTTTTAGCTCGTCTGACTTGATTCATTCACAGAACTTCAGTCAGATGCAAATAAATGCAAACTGTAATGTAATGCAATGTAATGTTGATATAAAAAACTCTGTCTTTGCACCAGTGCGTTGTACTTGTACTTATAACTGCTATTTGTGGTGACAGGCCTCCTGTCATATTCTAATACACTATGTCACACTGTATAACTCTCTATGTATATTATTCGTATCTTGCACATTAAACACCACACCAATAATAATTGCAAGTATAACTGTAAGTACTACTAGGAGTGTGTTGCATTGCAAATACAAACATTGGCACATATTTACGCTTTCCTGCTAATAATATTCTTTAGGTAATGCACAATGCTTGTATTAAAGACACATTTTGATTTGCCAGTCAGTTTCTGCAACACACTCACTAAATGCGGAACTGGCGCTTTCCAACTTGTACATTATGATTATATACTCCTATCAAGAAAAAAGAATGGCACAGATAGAAAAAACTGCTCGTACTGATATATAGAATTATAATATTTGCTCATTTCGTGTTCGTTGTTTGATTAATGCCACAGTGGAAAGTCTTACGTGATTGATTTCGTAATTAACTAATAAATTTGAGTTGCAACTTGCCATGGCTCGTCTATCTTTCTCACTAATAACCTGAGCCATTTTGCATTGACGTGAGAGAGTCAGTAAAATAAATACTCATTATTAATTTATTGGTGCTTGATTTAGTCTCGGAACTGACAATGTATTTACGATATCTCTTCGAACAAATATTCCTATGTATTATTATAATATATGCAACATTAATCACTTAAGTATACCTTGCCAACGTTCATGTTCACCTGATCATTGATTATGTGTACATATTTATTATTGGGCAGATACTACAACATTAATTGTAGTTTTAAAGGTAATAATATCATTCAGTGCCCAGCCAAATAAAATGATGCATGAAGTTTTATTTGAAAATATTTTAAAGCCGAGTGAATCCGACTTTTAGGTAATGGCTTTAACACTTGAGTGCTACATCATTACGTGTGTAGTGTAAGGATATAGGAGGGAGAGTTAGGCAGAAAGAGCGATTGAGAATATTTATTATCGACATTCTTGATGCCTCTCGAACAGGAGATCAAAGCATTAATACAATCGCGAGGCGCAATCAGAGAGAAACTCGTAAAAAAGGGATAATATCCTTCAGTCAAAATCTACACACAGAAAAGTAGGGACTAGGCATGTGATGTGATGTGTGGGCAGTGTAGAATATGAATGGTAATCAATCAATAAGCACTGCAAACACACACACAGTCCATACCACTAAATAGTATGGACAATGAGACATAATGTGAGAGAAAAGGTTTTACTAATACAAAATGTATATTATGTAGAGCCAAGCAAAGTGGATATGGATTCACAAAGGTATTAGGAATTGTTCATATCATTTTGCCTCGATTAAAGTTAATGTCAAAGTCAACCGAGTCGCTCGCTATCAGACGGATAAAGCTCAATAGATGAAAGAGGATTAAAGGTGAGTGTTGTGTGTGGGTCGAACAGATATTGAAACTTGCCTCACAGTCATTCAGTCGTCAGTAAAGCTAAAATGGTAATCTATTAATACTGCTCGTGCTCTGCTCCCTAACCAAAGAGAGACTCTCTCAACACATCACGTCCAGAATATTTTCCTCACCTGTCTAGGCCTATATAGGTACAAGATCGAACAGGGGTAGATTGTCTCACTACGGCCTAATATACAACAGACATGGTACTTTTTTATATCTACATCCAAGGATCTGTATTATGCTCTGTATTACTACTAAATACTTTTTTGCTTACATTTTCATGTATTCATATGAGTAAATTATGACATAGTAACCATATTCACGATAAATACATGCAATATGATTATTGGTAGAATACTAAATATCATATACAGGCAATTTTTCAGTATTATGTAGCAGCTTTACATACAATCCATTGCTTCATAGTACCATGTAAATATGTACAAAATCATATGATTTATTAATTATAAATAGATAGGTGGAAATTTTTTGCTTATCAGATTCCCTATAGTGATAAATAAAGCATAATAAATAAAGATAGAGAGATATGAGTGAATACTAATAAAATAGTAGTCGTAGTATTCGGTACGCAATGCACCACGGAAGTTTCCGTCTGTCAATTCTGAATCCATTACTGATACTTGCAACATTTCATCGACAGAAAAGAGCAATACAATGAATTGTGGTAGTGTCAGTGTCTCTATTATTAAATAAATAAATAAATAAACAACGAAGTTGTTTTATGGAAACACAAAGCTGTCCGTCCGTCTGTCTGTCTATGTAACATGTTTCTAAATGATTCGTAATATTAATGCCTGTGAGCAATTCAAATGTAAATTTTCATACGAAATTAAGTCAAGTAAAATTATACATAAGTTTTCAAAAACGCGTAAACAATCCAACTTAAATAATTATATTTACATAACACGCTTTAAGTTGAATTATTATTTTTAAATATTACGAAACTTCGTTGTTTCATTACACCCGGTGTTTGACAGGTTTATTTTTTAATATATCATTTCCAGATACATGTGGATATGATTTCCTATAATTTTCAACATTTGCTACACTTATTACAGGAGCGAAATGGCAAAGGCGTGATGATGATTGGATTATGACAATGGAATTAAGCAGAGGCTGTGTCACGACTCGTCGCTTTTCTGCTCAACTATTGAAAATCGAAAATCAGGAGCGACGACTGCGAAACAATGCTCAATGCATAACATTCACATATTATTATTATTATTGTTTTATATATGATAAAACATTCAATGCTCAATCAATCTACTGCGTATTTTATTTAACCGAGTCACAAATATTGTTGGTAGACTACCTCTATAGCCATGCAACATTTGACGCTACACCCTGCTTAGGGTTAAAACATGTAAATGCAGCTACATGAGGCTAAACAACGGACGTACCCCTTACGAATTATATTTTATGCACAAGAGACAGTTGACACAGCTTTAACATTGTCGGATATATTGTGTGCATATAAATATTGGTAAATTTTAAAGATACATATTACAATGTGTTTTGAATATAGTAATAGAACGATTATTACAAGGGAAGAACGGAACCAAAATGTATTCCGTGCAATAATTATAATGCAAGAGCGAAATATAGAGTGCAAATAAAGATATGCTGTAGCTGCTATATGCCAGATGGTGACCTGGCGGCTTTTGAGCTTCTGTCGACTAAACTTACATTGCGCTTCGTACAAATACTACTACAAGTTTACAACTTGGGATTTATTTCATCATCCACTCAATACATTTCTGTATGTGTCTTTTCTACCCGTCCCCGTCGTCTTTCTTTAACTTTCAGTTTATTTACACATAGCTCACGCTTACAATGCTAGAAACATCCCCATCACTCTCCCGGCTCTGTATTGCATTGGAATTGTTTGCTATACTCGAATTTCTACTTGGATATTAATACTATTATGATGATGATGATGGTTCTACTTTTGTATATTGTAAAAGGAGATAGAGATATAATATATACTTGTACATTCGTCTCGTACTCATTTCAATATTTCTTACGTCTGTCTGTCTGAGTCTGACGTGATATTGTCTATATTTGTGCACGGCATGTGTATACCGAGTGTGCAATACAGATATATATCTTGCAACTTGTGTTGCTGCAAAAACTGGGGGAATGTGCTTCAAACCACATTGAGTCGTTCAAGACTAATTTGCATGGAATTCGATTCGAATTCACTCGGTGAGATAATCATGTCGCATCACATTGTGTTTTCCACACTTGAATCTTTTAATCCTATAATAGTCAACCTGTCTCTGTTTCTCTGTCTCATATAATTTAGCCATCTCAACACAACTTAAATGTAATTTTATATTACATGCGACTCTATTCGATACTCATGCATGAACCAATTTTAGAATTAGCTTTTTGTACCTGTCCACATGTAAAAACTTGTCTGATGCATTTAACTAGTACATATCCAATCTTCATATCGTGCAAGACAACAAATCATGGGAACACTACTGTTTTACATATATAGCTCTCTTATACATAGCTACCTAAAATAAGTGCATTTTTGCATACACTACTGCATTCTTAAATATAAAATATTCAGTTTTATATTCCCTGTTGCATTGCTATTTATAATATACTTTTTGACTACATAGAGAAAGTAAACTAAAGAATGAAATAAATTAGCAATAATAAATTGCCCCATAATTAATAATTAATGTACCCTGTAATAAATAAGTCACAAATTCATCATTCATTTGCATTCTACATCGACTGCGAGTAAATATTTTGAAATACTTTGTGTATAATTATACATTGTCCAACTTGTACAACCACACGAATTGACTTTTAACACGAGGGATGCAGCATGGAATTTACCAATTTACTGCTAGGATGAGTGTAAGGTCAGATGCGCAGCAAATGTTATTCTAATTGCAATGAAAGAAAAGTTTTTTCAACATCGCCTATACGAGTAATAATTGTAAGTAGCTGAAAATGTGGCCATATAACTAATACCTACAAGTTTATACGAAACACATGATATTATGCAATTAGTTTAGACAGGAAGAGCGAAGGAAAAGAAACGGAGCTACTGCTAGCACAAGAAGTCTTAAGTGTCTAGTTAAACATATGGTTGCCAATGTTTGGACAGGGTAAGAAGAGACGGCCCGACACCGGTAAATTATTTACATATTGAAGTCATGACATAACCTAGTGTAACTTAAGCAAAAGCAAACTGACTGTAATTGTATAGAAAGAGGTGTGAGTGCTATTGTGACTGGCGAGAGTGAATCGGGAAGAATTGAGGAACAACGACAGAAGTAATCTCTGAGAGCGTTCACATTCAAGTACAGACTCACTTCTTTAGGCATTAGGCATTTATACAGAGCTGCGTCATGGAATAAGATGTAATGGACTTACTTACAACGCGTTATCAATGCACTTGAAAGAAACCAACCCAAAATATGTTTTGCAATATTTTTAAAACCAGAATACTTATCGCTACATCCTATCAAACAGATTCAACATTGAATTGAATATGTGTTTATAGTACTTTAAAAGATTACAGGGAGATTTTTATGGACCATCTTCCCCATTCTTGTAAGTACAGATTATAATTGCAGCTGTGCAAATTGTAGCAATAAATGTATACCTATTGTAAACTTGCAAACTTATTTCTATCGTACCTGTTAAACGTTTATTGCAATTTTAACGCCAATGTATATTGCTATATTAAATGCGTAGCGTGCACACCGTCACCGAATTGATTGAAAATAATTTTGGCTGGCTAAATTCTCTTAAAAATAATAGCAGTAGCAGGAGGAGTGGTATTTAGTAGTAGTAGTAGTAACAACAAGAAACAACAACCAACCAACAAGTGGACCAATGCATTTTTCATAATGCAAATAATATTATTTTCTTATTTAGAATTTAGTATTACGTATTGTTTGTACCATGTATAAAAAGTGTTTGCAAAAAAGGCAACTTATTTACAGACATTTATATTTACATGAAAAGGTAAAAACATGTGGAAAGTGATAAGGGAAGTGAATAAATTCTAAAGAATTGTCATCAAATACTCTGAAGTAGCCATATTAAATACTACTGGCTACTTAAGGGTGAACTAATGAAAATTTTCCAAATAAGACTATGTGACCAAAAATATTTTAAAATGTGAATTATTTGTTTGTATTTGCATTATGTATATTTTATGGGATGATTTGATATGAATACCGACCGGTGGTGAGTACGAAGAGACATTCAATATTAGAAGAATTTTTGATTGGAGAGGCGAGGCTCTTGCTGTAGCTCGGAACAATGTTGAACTGGACTAGTGATTGACAGTAGTAAATCAGTCATCAGCAGCCGGAAAAATTCGGGGTGGTGATGAGATTGAGAAACGGTGGTTGATCTACTCTCCCCGTGCATTTGGAACATAAAAGACGGAATTGTGTATGAACTGCACTGGGGCAATGAGGACTACTAAGGAGACGCTTTCGTGATATTCACAAGTGTCACTCGTTTCGTCTCCTCCTCGTCTTGACTCCTTTTCAATTGACAACATTAACATCCAAGTACAATAATATAACTCTACTCAACGATCGGAAAGAAATTTCAAACAATTTCCTCCCTTGTCATTCTAATTGATTTCGAACGAGTTCACATTTCATTTCGCATTCACTATTACTATTATTACTGCTGCACTGCTCCTAACAAAACACAACGAGAAGGAGTGGGCACAATGAATTTTTTAACAAACAGAGTGTAGTCTTGACACGACAATGTGTCAAGGTGTGTGTTGTCGTATCTACGTATTAATAATAACTAACAACAAATCTATGGCAGAGTATTTCACTGATTGTGCATGAGGGTGCTTTATGCTGATAGCTCACACACAACTATTGTGATTTGCTTTTGTGTTCCTTTTTAGCTACATGACACATTGGCATAAGCCTTAGGACAGACTTTGCCTTTCCTCGTCCGCTTTGCTCTGCTCCTTTACTTGTGTCGTATTTGGATCACACCTCTTATTATCCTTATTATTGTGCCATTTCCTTGGATCGGGAGTCTCGCTGCCTAACTGCTCTAACAGTTGGCTGATTATTAACTTGACTCAAGTCAACACTTTTCGGAAATGACACAGGCAGAACTTCTCAGTCGAGCACTACACTCATTCAACATTATGTTCAATTTCAGTTCAACAACGAGTCGTACGTGCTTCGTAGCCATATCTTGGCAATAGCGTGCATACTAAACCAGGCAGTGCACACACAAAGAGTACACGAAAACCAAACCACTGAAGTAGCTTTGCCCTCACCCTACGATTTGACTGTCTTTGTACGTGTGGTATACGTCGTACAAGTACATGTGCTAGTCATAAAATCCTCCTGAATTTAACTCAAGTTTTGTCTCACACTAGAAAGTTCGAAAGGTATCAATATCTTCCCCACCGCAGAAGTACAATTAACATGAAACACCGAAATGTCAAGAAGATGCGAGTGAAATCTCACTATTTCGTAATTATTACTGTACAATGTACTTCAGTGTAACTTTACTTTCCCTAGCAGGAGTAATTCAAACCACACACAATAATCTGGAACAGTAAAAACATTTATTTGTATGTAGCATAATATGAATGTATGTAGAGGAATTACAAGTGGCAATAACAATGATAGTCTCTCTCTGTCTTTATGGTATTATTACAATCCGTTGTAATAAATGTTACAGACAATACGAATGTTGTATTGCATATAGACACGTTTTAACGCTTCCTGTGGGATGAATCTCACTTATTTGATTTCGAATGATTTTCGACTACACTCGTCCTGGAACAAAACAGACTTATGTATCTTTTCTTCCAGAGACTGTCTCTTTTCGACTGAAAACAGGGTAGAGTGTAAAGTTCGCAGAGAGTCGAGAGGAATTCCGCACACGGTGAGTGTACTTTAGATACTGCAGTGTGGAATGAGACGAGGGTGGTTTTTGTCAACCCGACAAACCGAACTTCACTCTGAGCTGAGATGAGACGCACTTGAAATAGATCGTAGATATTTATTTACGTGGTAATGTGTACGGAATCGATGAGTTGAGAATACTATTGGTTAACTGTAATATAACTGCTGAATGTAATCAGTGTACAAAGTACGTCTTTAAAATGTTCCTTAGGTATATGTTTAGTAATTAATGAGTAATTTCTCACTTAATGCGAACCGAACCGAAATTGTCAAAATCAATCAAATCAAATCGTCGATCAAAGAAGTGAATGACGATGAGACTGTTTTTTATTTGCTTATTTGTTTGCTTTCTTTGTATTTGTGTCGTTTGGGGTAATACTGTGGAGTAGAGACACTTTTTGCGACTGACGATTGTACGTTGAGATAAGTAAGATTCAGTTGATTAGCCACTGTAGTGGAATTGAGCCAGGGAAAGCAACTCGGAGTGGTAATGAGAGTATCGGAGCAACTGTAGATTGTTTTGGATATCGTGAGTACGAGTTGGAGTTAAAGGTCATCCGAAGACGACGGAGGAGGAGATATTGAGGAAAGCCGGGTGTGCTGAGAACGGAGATTCGACTTTGAGGAGTAGGACATGATTTCAGTTCGGAGGGCAACAGAGAACTGAAGGATAAGGGTATTTGGGGCTGTCGATAGGGCATAAGTTGGATTGGTCGTAACAACAAGGAACGCAACGTAACGTAACTCAACGTAACGTGGAGTAGCCGTGTAGAAGGAGCAGCAACAGCAGGAGCAGCGTAGAGTTATGGAGGACACGAAGAAACCAACATAGAGCCAAGTGTAGCAAAGAGCGATATTATTATAAGGTAGGAGAGTGCACACTGCAGAGACTGATGTGATGTGAGTCGGTGGTGGTGGCTGCAGCTTTAGGAACACAGAGACTCTGCTTGGTTCTTGTTGCGAGAGGATTGCTGCTATTCGTATCGTAACGAACGTAATATTTGTTGAGAGAATGAGTTGAGTTGAGTGAGTGAGTGAGAGCACCCAAGAACGAGCTGGACCCCCAAAGCCCCTTCTCAATGACTGTGATCTGCTTGGAAGTAAGGGGCCGATCATTCAATTCGATCAGCAATTGTCTATTGAAATAAGAACCGGGCGCATGTCTTGGCTCCGGATTGATTCCCGGATTGGAGAATCGGTCCGACCCAAAGGGTGGAGGATTGGAAACCAAACCCAGACTGCACTGAGTTACTCAACTTTTCTCGCACCCCCACATACACACATCAACAACTACCCCTTTATATCCATTCCAGCAGTCTCACTCTCACACATCTCTTCTCATCTTCTCATCTCTCTGTCTCTGTCTCTCTTCTCTCGAGCTCTCTGTTCCTCCGTCTGTCTCAACAAGAGCAGCCACAGCTGAACGAGCTGCAGAGACACGTTCAGGCAGGACACAGGCGAAATCCAAGAAAGATCCGCATCTTTCTTCATTCTTTCTCTCTCTCAATTCTCAACTCTCTCAAGAAGACAATAGCGGAGAGTGGACGACGAAATGAGATAAGAAGAAGAGCACGGCACACAACAACAACATCAACAACACACGCTCTCCCCAATCCAATCCCTACCACCGATACATTTGCCATTACCACCCACCCATATCACAATAACTATAACAATATACCTTCAGATCAAAGACACAAACGAGATACTATCAAATTCCTCTACATCTCTCCCTGGTCTCGTTCCACCAAATATCCACACACACACATACACACACACAAAGACAAACATTCGCTCATCCTTCTTGCCCGTCACTCTCCCGTCCCATTCGTCCGTCCATATACAACAAACACACAGCAGCTCTGCATTATAGAAATATAACTAATAGCTATATGCATGCTAAAACGGAAAACTTCTTGCGTATATCTCCAGCTATGTCTTATCCCCGCCAAACTCCACATAATATTTCTTTTCGCTCCCGTTTCTTCCGAGCTACTTACACCTTCGGTTTTCTTTAGTCGATCAAAACATCTCCTGCTATTACTGGACTAGCGGGATATACCCATACCCCGTCTTATGAGGATTCTCCTTCTTGGTATACGGATGTTGTAAACGCCCGCACGATATATAAACAGTACATAGGATTCACTATGTTATGTAACAATAAATTCTATTGCTTCATTGCTGATATGTCCAGAGAATAGACTGTCAGTGTATAAATACAACTCACTGTTACTTTCTTGCCGAATATATCTTGTACATATCTAATGGGCAAGTCTATCTAATGACCAAGTGAAACATGATGCTAAATCCCATCGGTCCATCATAAAACTGCTTTGTGAGCTCCGCTCGCATCTTCGGCCCTTTCTCCCATTGTCCATTCTGTTCTTATTGTTAGTTATCTTATTTAGTACACCTACCCGTTTGTCATCCCGAATTCTCTTACCATTTCACATTACTGACTCCAGCAACTCAACTAAATTCATTTCGGCTGATTTAATCCGCCGTCGTATTATTATCTCCTATTATTCACTCAGGAAACTAAACTATGAGCATCTTCACTTGCCAGCAAGTCTTCCATCTCACATGAGTCCCCTATACCACAACACATAATATACGTATTTATATACTTTGTTCTCAGAAGACACAATAGTATTATATTCTACTCTGTTTCTGCGTAGGAGTCTCTAGTAAATTGATTGGCTTCCTTTTATTTTATCTTACATTCATTTGATGGCTTGTTGTCCTTTTCATGACTTTAAGTTAATCAAATTAAGAAGCCTTGTATCTTGCATTACTGATAACGTTAGGATTTCTAATGGCAGTGAAGTGAATTGTACAACTATCTGTGCACACGCCAAACAAAAGAAGACATAAGTAAAACAAGAGTGAGACATTATATTGAAAAAACTTTGAGACACACGCCGACAGTTACACAGCAACGTTAAACTATTTACACCTTTTGGATTGGCTACTATTTACTGTTTACCAGTGTGTATAGTAGGTATTACACACACTTACACATTAATGTGCAATGAATAGAATCCTCTACAGTTGGAGGATTGAAGTAGCATTAGACTTAGTATTTACATGTTCACCTGCTTCTACTCAGCTGTCTGTCTGTCACCTTGTGTAGCATCTTATCTTTCAACAATTCTGTCACAACAACATCCCTTGACTCATTGATCTGTTCATTCATCATTTCACAGAGTCAGGTATAGGTATTATAAGTGGTCGTAGTAAATTGCTGCAACAGAACATAACTTGAGACGTTTCATCTCCACTCTCCTGCATTTCTCTTTGTATCGTGCATCCTAAGCACATTGAGCATTCTGATGTCTTTTTATAGTTTCCAGAAGAGTCCTCTTCACCTCTTGACCTCACTTGCATCTAAAAAAGCACTTCCCTCTGAAAAAACCACACAGCTTCTATAAGTCAGTAGAACATAAGACGTCGAGAGAACATCATTCTGCTTATTTGCTTCTTCACAGGGAAAACTTGCTCTTTCTATTACTTCTCTCACTCGCAATGATATAACTATAACAACATCTAAAAGTTAGACTTGGCTGACTCTCGGACTTGAATTCTGTTCATTTCACTATTGCTCTTTAACTATTGCTACGTTACGGAACTCTCTCTACTAGGACGACCTATCCTCGTGTGCTACAATCTACAACTCTACTACTACGACTACTTCTACTACAACTACGTGCTCTTCACCACACTTACTTAAATGCGTAGCTCACTGACTCGCGCCAGCCAACTCTTCTTGTAAACTTGCAACTCCGTATAGATATAAGGAAAGAGATGCAGTAATAGTAGAAGTAGTAGCCACGACATTACATAACACTCTGCTACAAAGTCATGCTACTAGAAAACTCGTGGGGAAGACAAGCAAAATGCTAGAGCGTTGTTTGCGTAGCTGTGTAGAGTAATAGTAGTAGTAGTAGTAGTGCAAGTAGTTTACTCTAAGGCTAGTTTCATTATATTGTAATGTTGGAGAGTCAGCGTAGCTCGGCTGTATAACGCTATATACATCATAATTCATAATAACTTCCTTTTGGGGTGCATGCACATTCTCTCCAGTATTACTACTACTACTACTACTACTATTATGTATTGCGTAGCACTTGCATATTGCATACTATCTCTTTATGTTTACATGTATGCACAATGAACTCTAACAATGCTCTTCATAATATAGTACATACACAAATCTGAAAAGGCACGTAATACTACCAGCACGAGTTTTATATTCCTATAGTAGTACGCAGAATACTCTATGAATAAATGCTATTATTACATCTGAGAGATAGGCTTGCACCTGTATGTAGACTGAGTACAAAAATATTTTGCACAGATATATTATGTGAACGTCTAGCGTTAATGTATATAGGAAGTGATTTAAAAATGCCAAGTCGTACTGGAGCAATAAACGCAGGTAGGATTTTTAATATGCTACTAGAGTATGGGTTGAGAGTGTGCAGTGTGGTAATTTGTCGCATGTTTTGGGTGTGTGTACTGTGAGGATGCGTGTTATAACTGTAATAAAGTATGGAGATATACAGTGTAAGATGTAAATTCCAAGAATAGACTGGGGCTGTCAACAGTTGAACAGTGCACTTTCTTTTTACAAGGCGCTAAGGTTCTATGTCTCTGTGGCCTGGTTTATATTTACCATGAATACTAGTGATATGAATTGTGTATACATGTAGTAGTAGGATGTATAATACCAGGGTTGGTTTACTATTCAAGTATTTTAGAAGACCTTGCCCTTGTAGATGTAGTTATACTACGGTAGTGGAGTTTCGAGTTGAGTTCATCGTAATATGAAAAGAGTGCACGAGGAAACTGCTCTGTGCTTGTGTAAGAGTAGTGCCACGCATATAAGTAATGCAAATTCATGCTGTCTTGGATAGTTGTTGGTGGATTAGTAGTAGTAGTATCTGTAGTAAGAGTGTAACAGTAGTGCGGTAATAGTAGGAGTAGTAGTAGTAGTTGTTGTAAAAGTGGTGATGGTGGTAGTAGTAATGGCAGAAGGACGGCAAACAGTTGGCTCGAGCCACTCGAATGAAACTGAACTCAACCCAAGTGAACTCAAGTTGCACTGCTACTAAATGTATAGTAATTAGGAGTAAGCAGTTGGAAACATTTTGATTAGACGTGTGCCTCGTTCAGCCACGGCACTTTCCGTGAGAAATCAAACAAGTTCGGTGATGAGATGAGGCTGGCCATCGATCTTCTTAGTTTGTTCTTAAGTAAAGACAGAGGAAAAGTGAAGGAAGACGTGCCGCATTCTATCACTCCATACTTTAGCAAAGCACGAAGACAGAGATACAGCATCTTCCTTTCATTCGTCTGTTTGTTCTAGCTTTTCTATTGTGTATGTCTCTCCATGTATTCTCTGACTCTCTCTGAGTGTGTGTTCATTCCACTACAATGGTGCTTCTAGAGCACAATGTTATGTACGATGGCCTGACAATGTAGGAATATAATGGCATGGCAGCAGTGCCTTTCTAGGATCTGTCTTAACTACTGGCTACTTTACGCTGACTACAAATACACAGAGATTCTCCTTTTCCTATAAACTCACACTCACTACTACTCTTCTCATTCTTGAATTTGTTTTGTTGCTCGGGTAGTTTCTGCAAAGCACAGATCTCTCTTTCTTCTTTGCTCATATTGTGTCTTGTATTTGTGTTTGATGTAACTTCATAATAGCCTGGGAATAACCAACATTCACAAGCTGAGAGGAAAAATGGCAGTACAATTCACTATACCTACAAATCTGTACTTATCTCTGTGTATAGATATTTCTGTGTAATGCATTGTCCGTCTTATTCCCATAGAGGCTTCGCTTCTTTCCTGTTGTGAATCTGTATTTTATAATATATTAGTGTGTATTGTATTGTGGAGTGGTTGATGATGGAAACTGAGAGTAAAATGAGTAGACACGGTTGGTTGTATATTTGGTATGGATGTAATTTAGGATGAAGCACATTGCATTGCCATATACTACCTACACTCGTTCTGTGATACTTATCACTGTATCTGTATTTGGCTTCCATTCCGTTCTGTTGTAACCGCTTCCAGAAACACACAAGACAGAAAAAGAGAGAGAGAGAGAAGGAGAGTGAATGAGTCGCTAGTAGTAGAGTTCTGGAGGGCATGGTAGACTGATGAAAATGTAATTGGGAATTCGGAATGAAAATTTTCATTCCACGATAGCAATTAAGATTAAGATAGGGAAAAAGACGGGATCCGCGGAAAAAATCATTGAAGAGAAATTGGACTCTCTGCTCTATTTCTCCCGACTTCCACGAGGCTATGGCGAAATGAATAAATGCTCAAGGCTACGTAAAAAGCTATTGCTTTTATTTAATTGGAGTTAATTGAAAGTTTAGCATTTAATTAGGAAAAGACGAAGACGGAAAAGACATAGGACTTGAGTGGCTCCTGATCTTTCCAGGTTTTCAGTCATCGTACATTTCTCAAGTCAGCAACAGCGGGTCCTCCTTCTCTCTATTTTATTTCTATTTGGAGTCTTAGGTAATGTAAAGGACCGAGCTGAAGAAGCACGCAAGAAACAACACACCACGACTCTGATAACTCTTTCTTATACTTATACGCCTCTTACGCTACACACAAAGATATAATACCACTAAGACCACCACTATATACCTAGCCTTTCCCATGTTCACAGTCTTATAGGATCTGCCTCCACTTTACTCTGTCTTTGTCCTGCGTCTTGTACACAAGAATTGTACATATAGTAGTACACAGTGCATTGTTCACAATAAATGCGTACTGGTACATAACAACACGACAGTATAATACAGAAAGTCAAGTCAACGAGTCAACTCGGGCTTGTTTCCGCACAAAAGATCGTTCAGCTTAGCAGAGCAAAGAGCACATTAGAAAACATTGCCAGAGCTGACTGCCCATAGACATGCATAATATTAAATGATCGCAAAGCAAAGGGGATGATGATTACTACACTGAGTTTACAGATATCTTAGATTTAAACTAAGAAATGAGAAGTAACCACACAGCAGCAGGTGCTCAAATGCTATCTGCTCTTAAATAATAATAACACGATACAACTTTAAAAATATTTAGATAGAAACGACGATAAGATTTGGATATGCCTCTATGAATATCCACAGCTCTGCCTTTATCGAACTTCATGAACTGAATCTGTGCAGGTATTATACATTAAGTACAAGCACTTATTTACAAGACGGAGGAGCACAGACTTTGAGATGACAGTCCAAGCAAACTAATAATAATAACAGTAAGAAGAACTATATCATTGAGTAGTTTATACATTGCTGGTAAGATGATTGTTGTTGTTGTGTTTTGGTGGTGGTGGTGGTGGTGATGATGATGAGGAATGAGGAGCCATCCCACTCAACGTCAACGGAGGTATTTATCGGCATGCATCTGCTGCTGTGATATGAATGTGACTGTGACTGCCTCGAGTTTGTCCACCGTCTCAGTCTCCTATATAAATATTTGTAGCGTCTTCCGTGCGTTCCGACAGTGGCCTAGCCAACTGGCCATGCATCTCTGACTTGCACGCCACTACTGCTAATCTATTCCATTGCGAATCCAAGTGGCATCAAAATACCAGATACATAATATACATACAGATAATGGATATGATATGATGATGATGATGATGAGGACGATGATGATGATGCAGAGCTCTCTGGTCACAATAAGCAGAAAGGATATTGCCTCATTCACAGGTAGCAGGAGAAGCCACCATGATGATTGAGATTGCCCACCTATCGCAATTTTCATTTCCACCCTCTCCACACTTTGTCACATAGGAGGATGGCAATGGACCAATGGTGAAGCAATCTCTCATCTCCTACCAAAGTACACTGAACTTGTCTTCATTCTCATTTTGCAGAATAAATCATTCACCACAAGATATGATCATCCCACTTCTTCATGCTCATTATACCCATCACCTCTCGTCCTCGTCGAGCTGATACAGTCCAATCCCAATGAAATGAAATGCAAAAAGCAAAGCGGGACAACTAGATGTTCCACACTTAAGCTCAACTCTACAGTCCAACTCACTTCAATTTTCTCGTACTTCAGTCTTCCTATAATCATAAGAAAACCAGCACGCACTCACAGTCTCCACTACTCGTCTCTCCACTAACAGTCCTGAATTATTCAATGGATATCATATCGTCTCCTTCCAGTTCAACCGCAATGTATACAATGTACACGGCAATTCTACGTTTCTTCTGTATTCTTATTCTCACTCTCTCACTTTTCAATACTTCAAGATCCGTTTAACCGGCTTTAACCCAAGTCCTATAAAATATTTTTATATATAGCTAAATAGTTACATGCATGCTACACCTATATCGTGTAAATTGCCGTGTACAGATAATATTATTATGAAATAGGAATTCAGTAGCATTCATCCCATCATCTAAAGTCTTTGAAATACTTACTTTATTTTATACCTAGACTTTTCTGCTTTTCTCTCTCTCTCTCTCCAGTCCGTCAGACGGAATCATCTTAACCAAGAACGTACTTAAGAAAAGTGACTGCATATTATACCTAATAATATAATGCAATGTGTATATGTGTATATAATAACAGTTCTTGCCTCCAGTAATGTAAGTGTAGTTACAGTCGTCGTAATAATATAGTCGCACTCAATCTCAACTAGACTCGACTCGACTTTCAACCGTACTACAAAATCCCCGACTAAATCCTAAATTTATTATATTTGTAGGATTTCTTTCAAAATTTTTCACGAGATTAAAATACTTACCTACGGGGATATAAACTTGTCTTCTCTTTACTGCGTGTGTACGGTCTGTATACGTGGCAGAATAAATGGGAACTCATGATATGATAAGATTATCCTGTATAAAACTATACTCTATCAGAAGTCTTTACGATTCCCACTAACTGATGGTTTTGCTTAGCTCGACAAGGATAAAAATTCGAAAAATAGTCCTATACTTTATGATGGAATTGCGTGATCTTCAGATTGTTTTCTCTCAACCGAACTTGTGATATTTGTTCAAAGAAGTTGTTCCCATGTATTTGTACAATGTAGCTACTTACCTCGTATAAATTATTGAATCAACGTAGGCTGCTAGCTTATTAATTATACCACTATAATAATATTATTGCCTTGCATACAGATAAGTACTTGCTAATATTAAATATACCAGGCAAGTTTGTTCACACAAATGATGTAACACAATATATTCCAGTCAAGCCAGTATTAGTACAATGCCATTGTATGTTCATTTTGTGGGTTACCTGCCTCTTCCAACCTCTCTACTTCTTTCTTGCCACACTACCATACTCACTCCAACGTGTATAGAATCACACGCCCTGAACTTCACAACGTTTCTTTTATAACTTCAACTATACCAGCTCGGATTCATATTCAACTCAACTTGTGTGAATCCACGTTGCATTACCTAAATAACTATATTATATCTGAGCACACAATTTGTTTTCTTCTTGATATCACCAGCATCAAGCATGTTGCTAATACATTCACATACCTATAGTAATAATATAAGTAGCTCTTCTGGTTATCCAACCGTTCTTACTGCTGTTAGTTTTGTTACCAGTCTGTACAGTCACATATATATATCCATGCACTGCAATGAAAGGACCTGAGAGATATTATGTACTCTCATACCTGGGGAAACAGAAACATTCACTCACTCACCGACAAAAACACGACGAAAAAACCATACAAAAAGATTATAACATAACACATTATATTCTAAGCCTTTTGGACATAAATTCATGCTATGTATGCGTTTTATTACAAACTATGTCGAGAAAGAACCAACTTCACTCAAACTTCTTGAAAGTACATTGATATAGAAAAATGGAACAGGATTGTATAATACATTTATATACTTTGGCATTGAATGGAGAGAGATTGAAGAAGGCTTACTTGCAATAATACAAACAACGGTCATTCGTATGTGCAGTACACACTGCAGGTCTTATAGGCCTAAGTGAAGTTGTAAGTGCAGAAGAAGGCACAGGTGTATTTTATATTGTGTAGGATGTGAGAGCGCTGCATGGAATATAAAGAGTGGACGCAGGTAAGTAAGTCAAGCATGGCATAAATATTATTACCAGAGATAGGTAGGTACTTACTCTTCATTTCAGTCACTATTTTTTACCACGACTACCACTACTGACCGTTGCAGTTGTTTGTGGTGGTGGTGGGAGCATTTGGAGTTGCAGAAGTACAAGTGAAGGCATACATAAGTTATATAAACATACATAAGTAGTAAATGGTAGCAGTGGCAGGAGAGAATAGAATGGAACTCCACTACAATCAAATCACCAGGACTGAACTGACACTCGCAATTTCCGTCAATTACCTTATTAGACAAAGGGGGAAAGGCGCTAGTCAGTCCACACTGCGACTACAATAGATCAACGTAAGAAACTACAATCGTTTTTATGGCACCTACAACAAATTACTTCCACATAGAATGGATGCGATAACGTCTTAAAACTGTATCAACACCCATTACCATTACAGGTGGACAAAACATTGCTCTATTTATGAGCATAAATTGTACCTGTTGGTTTGAACTGGACAGGACACGGCCGGGCAGGAGAGTTCTTGCTCTCCTGCAGCTTTTTTATCTCAATCAAATACACAACATTTATTATCGCGACTGGTAAAAAGCCGTCGGCTGACTCTTTTGCATTGCTAATAGTATTATTGAGTAGCTTTAATGTAGTGGCAATGTTCTCTCTCTCTCTCTTTCCCATTATAATTTGCTTACGAGCACAGCTCTGAGCTTTGTGCTGCGAGAGAGTCGTCGTCGTTGCTAGCAATAATTTATTTAGCCAGCCATAGAGCATTGAAGGCCATTGTCTCCAAAAATGTATTAGTAGGGAAGCGGAAGTCATGTCATGACTACTACTTGACTATAGTCTAACTTTGATTTTCCCTACGCTTAGCTTCAGCTCCTGCTCTCCTCATTCTCTAAATTCAAATGTAAATTATGCACTGTTAGTACGCTCATCCAGCTGAGTTTGTATAATCAGTCGAAGCATACCTTAATCATCTACTTGCGTAGCCAGCCATGCCATCATCATTCTCTCTCAGTCAACCAACCAACCAACCCAAGCCCCATATTGCAGTTAATGAAAAATTAAAATATAGATAATAACTTTATACAAGAATATTTGGTAGCAAAAGCAGATAGCTATAGGAATATCAGCCCTCTCTCTCTCTCAGACTGCGAAAATACAGCGGTAGGTACAAACTGCCATTATTGCTATTACACAACAGTACCGAAAACACATAACATGGGTAATGGCTACTTGGCTACCTATCTAGATGCAAAGATAGTAGTTGTAGAAGCACTTTGGTATTTCCTATTAGAAAAAATGTGATGCAAATGAGCAAGTAGCAGCAGCACTTGTAATACAGTTATGTTAAGTACTGTTCTGTTGTATGAAATGTCATACGAAAAAGTCAAAAGTGTGTGTAGCTCTTGTATCTAGCCGTGCTACGTATGTTGTGTGTAGTTTTGTGCACACTCTATACAGCCTGCACGGCATGAACAGCGCCTTAGCCTTAATGAATATAATACTTTGCTAATGTACTAGTACTATTTACCATTCTGTATGCTGGGCTGTGTGTGTGGGGCATGCACACAACTCTTTTGCAGAAACAGTGAACAACTAAAAGCCAAAGCCATCCATATTTCCTTTCATCTATAGACATTTGCCATAGACACACATAGAGCGGAGCTGAGGAGTGCCTACCTAATTGGATAGTTAGCCAACTAAGTTATCCATTATGTATACTGCTTACGATAACTTACTTTCTCATTATCATATCATCCGAGTCGGATCCAAATCCTTAAACTTTACATATTAGTACGGTCTTTACTGATTATATGTACAGTATGAGGATATGTATACACAATGTGTAATAATAATAGTTGCTAAAACTCTTTGCCCACCGTCGTCGTCGTTGTGTGGTGGAAGTACATTAGAATGACTGGATTACATGTGTAGCTACTAGGATGTACACACAGGAAAGGTATGTAGAGTACAGTAGTTACCTAAAAGAACACATTCTTTCATCCTGAAAATATTCTTGTGTGTTTCCTCAAATAAAGCCTCAAGTAAAGTAAATTAGCTACTCTGTGCTAGAGCAATATACAACTATAATATTATGCTTTACCTCATGCACATATTCAAAAACATTAAGCAACCTATTATAATAAATAGTTTTCTCGCTACATGACTTGACTCTTGTAGTCAGAAAGATACAAAACTTGCAAAATATTTCACATTTACCTAATAATTACGAGTAGGCAGTTAGTTTTCTTATGGGGTGACTGTTTTCCGTAAGCACTTTGATCCCATTATAGATAAATTGAGCTTTTCATAGTGCATATTTGCAAATAAAAACTATATACTTTGAGCAAATGTGTATGAGTTAAATTCATTTGCGCTCAAAGTATGCAAAGAATGTCTGCTTAGCGAAAAGAGATAAACAAAATTAGCATGCAATTTCGTTTAACTCGAAATCATTTTTGAGTTTATAGAAATGTACAGGCATACACAAAATTTATGTATCCCATTTAGCATTTAAAAGATAATTAAATGTTGGGTGCAGTGTGTGCAAGAGGCAATGCAGGTAAGTGAGGAGATAAAGGAGCAACAACTTAGGTATGTAATTGCATTTGCAATTACCACGACTCAACTCAACCAGCCAGCACCACACCAACACAGCCCCAGATCAACTCACAAAGTAAAGTAAGCAGAAGGCCTGTAATTGTAATTGTGATAGTCTTGTACACGTACAACAGCCACACTCCATAATATTCCATGTGACTCCGTAAGATCCTAAAGCTACTCCAATCCCACTCTCCTCCACATTTCTACATGCATCTGCCCAAACAAGAAATATTTTATCGTTTCGATTCCACACTCTCGTACTGTACACATAACAGGACCAGCACAGTCATCAAGACAAGAAATCTTAAGAGATGACTTATTATAAGTTGTTGGTGATGATCCAGTTAATAATAATAAGTACTGGAAACCTATGATGGTAATCGATTCACTCAAGCAGGCTAAAGCCACTTATCACAACACCATCCATTCTATTCTAGTTATTCAATGATGAAACGAGCCTTTCCTCTCCGACGACCTATGCACATTCACTTATGCACACAACATTAGCACAATACACACAGAAACGTAGCCCAACCTCGACCACTACTCTCGTAAAGCTCTTCTACAACAACTTAAGAGTTACCTACGACTAGTTCAAGTTTGGTTTAGTGCATTTACTACTTTACTCACTGCAACCGTCCCAGGAACACACAGTAGAGCATAGAAGACTCACTACAGAATGCAACACACAAAGCCTATGTGTTTGGCTACATCATATAAATATAACTACAACGGAGGGGCACAATAGCTGGTAGGTATGTTGCCATTGTATTGTGGAATGAACAAGTGTTGTAGTTCCATTGTGTTTTGTGTGTATGATGATATAATAAAGGTATATACGCGTATACCACCATACCGAAAGTAATAGCGAGTAAAGTACGGTACTGTGTACAGTAGTGGTATTGTAGGCTACGATTTTCCACAAAGTTGACTGTGTTGTTAAATACACACATTACATGCATGAGTCTCTCCTTTCCATGCAAATCTCAATCCCCATCATCAGCTTCAGTTCTCACATCAGCCAAACCAAGCCAGGAGCAAAGTCAAAGCCAACAAACAAGCTGATGAGAGGAATTTGGAACATTTCAACTCTAATAATAAGTCTATTACCTATTATTTACATTTCAAAACATTATAGCAGACTGTTGCCCTGAGTCAACTCAAATTTGATTCAGCCGTATCATAATAACATTGAAAGAAATATAGGCACAGTCGTAAGTTTATCTCAAGTCACACTACTACTATATAGAGGTGTTCGCTAATAATATTACTATACTGCTCGTAAATGCTATTCAGATTGTGTGTAAGTTGTAAGGGATTGTGCTGGGTTGTGTACAACATGGCTCTCGTTTCCTTATTACGTTACTATGGGTAATAAATTACTGAATTATTATATTATTTACTCCTTAACACAATGGAAGGCAACTAATGCATTGAACTAAGTCAGTAACTCTATGATTCTCATTTTCTCTGATTGAGGCAAGTATAAAATAAACAATGTGTGATTACAAGGCAAGCCAGCTGGTCTTTTTGGATTACTACTGGCCTTAACTCGATCATCACATTACAAACTAACAGTTTCTTCTTCCTTCACAGAATTCTCCGCACCCACAAATACAACACCCAGTCGAATTCCTTGTCTATTGCTTTTCAGTACTGTCGCCTTCGGAGTTTCCGAGTATTCCGAGGGATGTTAGGGCTATCAAACAGGCTGTGGCAATTTGCTGGAGTACCTAGTTGTACTACTACCATTACTTGCAATGAGAAATATCTTAACAATAATTAAATTACTAATAGATACTTATTAATGCTATTACGCATTACTTTTATATAATTAAGATAAGAAAATACCATTTTAGAATCCACCTGCCCGAGGGCAAAGATAAAAACGGCTATTCCCATCTTATCAATATTACTACATTATGTAAGTAACGATTTACTATCAGGGGAATGTGATCCTCCACTGCCTACTCTTTGCACCAATTTATATTCCCGATCCCAACTACAATTTTTAAATATAAATCAGGTTAAGAGGCTGAATACGCATAAAAACTGCTGTGTTCTACCACTCCTAAATAAATACACCAAATAGTGCAAGAAATCCCAAAATATTTTTTGTGCGACCAATCTTTACCTTGGAAATGGTATCAGTCGATTGGGCAATCTCCAAGATGGCGACAAAAAACTTTAGTCCAATACGGTAACAATAGTTTTTAGTCTTTCATAATTCTCTAAGACTACAACACAACATCTTGTTTAAAAAACTCAAAATAAATGGAATGAAGAAATAAAGATTAATGGACCATAATATTATCTTAAGAAGCAGCCAGAGCGATATCTCTAAACTATATTGAGTTTCTACAAGTGAACACGAATAAGATAATAACGATAATAATATGGGTTTTAAGAAACTGGTATACTGATATCGTATTATTGTGCTTGTACATCCTGCACTCTTCAGAACTGCCTTTTGGTTCAATATAAAAGAACAACTTAGAGATTACATTACAATAGTTGTACCATCCCACAGATCGTGCATTCTCCACACAAGAAATAAACGTTCATTGCTCAAGTCGAAGTTAAAATCTTTCCTCGTGCTCCTTTCTGCCTCAACCACAATAACCGTAGTGAGTGCGTATTTTTGATGATTTTGCTTTCGGATCTTAGCTCGTCGTGTGTATCAAATACACAGAAAACCATTCTCAAGATCTTCTAGTGTGTGTCAGCATAGTCAGCAATGTAGCATAAATTTCCACTGTGCACTGCCAGACTAAACCATTAGAATCAAAGGAATGGCATAGGCCGCTACAACATGGTTTCTCAAATAGCACAACTTAAGCTCGCTCTCTCAGCGTATACAGATAAATATTATGCAATGAAAAGATTCTACATTTTCTTAAAGATGCTGCAAATACAAACCTAGTAGTGAATTGCCTAACTTCGACTATTATAATACAACACGGATAGATACAGTATATTTTTTAAGAACGCAATGACTGAATATTCATAGTGACGGAAAGAAATATCTGGCTTAAAGTAATGTTAACTATCAACATTGTAACAACGTTATTTTTCAGTCGTGTATATATACACAAATAGAGGAATACATTGTAGGATCGTATATGCACAGATAATATGCAGAACTAGTTCAACTCCGTGGAGGCTGTGATCTGATGGTGGATGCCGTCAAAGAAAGCTGAAAGGAGTATTATTTTATATACGCATCATGAAAAGACAATAGTACCTTATTTGTTATTATAATATGATTTTTCAGTCCACGTCCATTTACGTTGCATTCGTAAAAAATGACTATTATTTTATATTGTCCAATAACACTGTTATATAGACCTGTTTGCAAAAACCCTGCAAGTGATGTTATCGAATCGATGTTGTAAATATATAAATGTTGTGTGCTATGGAAAAGAAGAAAAAGAATATCCGCAGTGTCTACAGAGTTTTTGTGGGATCGATAATTTTGTATATACTTAATGTACCACAATGACATTACCAGTACTGCTGTGATTGCTTGTATTGCATGGAGTTCATTTCTTTCTGACAAAATACTATAGACTGACAAATTAGTGCGTTTTACTTTTTTGATACATTAACAAATTGAGCGTACCATGTGAAACTACCGTGGTTTGGATAATTCATTGGACTGTGTATAAAATCACTATTGTAGGTAGGTAAGGTTCGTTTTTCCAGAATTGAACTGAACTGGACACAACGGAAAGTATAATAAAAACTGTTTCCCTTATGAAATCTATATTTCGCGTTCAGCCGAGCCCATATATATTTAATAGGGGAAATCCTAATGAAAATTCATGTTAAAAGGAAAACATTGGTGTAGGAAATTGAATAGGTTCGGAAGGAGGAGAAATGATCCGTGGAGGAGAAAAAGTGAAATGTCATAAATTCCTAATAAAGGTGGAAGAATGAGAAGAAGAAGACGGTTCAAATTTGTTCTTGTGTAGAAGTAGCGTGTTTCGTAGTGTAGTGCACAGTTGGCTTGCGTAATATTTTTAGTTTCGTTAGAGAAAGACTAGACTGAATAGAGAATCGGGTCCGTTTTTCAGTAACTATCAAAGTATCGTGTATTATTTGGTAAAAGTAGACAGAATCCGTAATGGTTTGAGTATCGAGCTCTTTGGTAGTACAGTACAAGCATATATACATACTTATAGCCATTACATGCCAAGTTTGCTTTAAGTGCTACACATTCCATGAATATCCGTACCTACTCCTATAAAGCACGAGCAGAAAAAGAAAGAGACGAAATAGACGGAATAGACGGAAAAAATGAAATTGGGTAGTTGATAGTGGCAGTAGCGTAAAACGTTCTTAGGAAAACTCAGTATCGTCAAGGATTCATATTGTAATATGCAAAGTATATGACAGAAAATAATATGAGATCGTTTGGGGACGATTGGGAATTTTAGGTATAGTAAAGTGAGTCTGACTTGTGCAAAATATGACGTCAAGTGAAGAGAAAACCCTAAGTTTATAAATAGAGGAGATATAGATCGAAATGTATAAAGCGGAGAGAAAGAAGAAAAAGGAAGGCAAACATAAAGCACGAGAAAAATTGGAAAGCTCCAACAGTCTAATGAAATGATACATTATTCACAAAGCTCTGCATGTATGGCATGGTACACATAGGTACATAATACATACATTTATACACACACTCTCTTTCTTCTGTACTCTCTCCTATTGTAGGTAATACTACTACCACCACCACCAGAGCAGATCTAGGTGCCTCCGTCAAACTCTTCCCTCCACTTACTAAAAACTCTGCCAGTACCACCACCACTACTACATATACTTAAAGCTACACACCACACTCCTACTACTACCATTTGATCTGGCTACAGATACAGTGAGCTACTTTCGCTGGGTAGAAAGTTGACTTAAAGGAGGTAAGCCAAATCAAACCATACTACTACAAGCACCACACCAGCTCAAAAATTCTATACACAATACATACTCATAATACTACACTGGAAACACACAGCGAAAAGAGTTCGGAGGAAAGTCTCACATACTACACATACAATACACACACATCCATCCGGATAGAACAGTTCTGAAGGTTTAGTTGTAGTTGTAGTAGGTAGGGAATTGGTTCTACTTACTTTCTCTCTTCCTCTCTGCTACTACGACTCCTACTATTTACAACGTACCTATATACTCTATGCTACTTAAGTTACAGCAGTAAAAACATTAAAATATCTGAGTGAGTGAGTAGACGAGAAGGAAAGAGCACATAGTCAATAGAACACATACATGTACTCTTAGAATACATAGAGCACAACTTATGATACATAATAAACCATTTGTAACGGTTGAAAGAAGGGACGAAGTGAACAGTGACCCTGTATTGTGAACCATGACAATGTAACAATGTCAACTGTGACACTGTGTTAAATAGTAGCAGTATAGTATAACTCCGCTGACCATATGTATTAAAATCATTCAATTTCCTTTCTTGTAATATTCAAACATTGGCGGACTTCAAATTCAAACGCTGACAGATTTCAATTTCAAACATCAATGGAAGTCGCATAGCGGTATTTAGAATGCACTGTATAATACTCGAGGCTGCATTGACACAGTAGCCACTATATTAGGTCAAAGGTCATGAAGGAGTTGACCCCATCTACGAACTTAGCCTCACATATGACCTTACTAGTCTGTATGCCAAATTTGATCAAAATACAAACTCAATCCGTTCTCAAGTTATCGTGGTGAAGGACGGACAGACAGACGGACAGATTTGGTCTTCACATAAGGTGACTTCGTCCCTTAATAATGCGATATGACTAGACTGAAAACAGACGATGCAAAAGAGCGGACGACGGACCGATGCAAAGAACAAGAATAAGAAAGACAGACTCTTCCATGAACTTAGCCTCTCAAATTCCAACCATCATATCATAATAGTGCATAACGTAAAATGTAACATGCTCCAACTCATGACACATGCAATGCAGCTTCACTCTCTCTCTCTCTATCTTTCTTTCTCTCTCTGTTACTGTTTCAGATCTCTCGGATCTTTTATTCCTATACATAAATACACACGATCCATCTACATTCGTTTCGATGTAAACTGTATATAAGATGTAGCCGAGTAATATTTCTGAGTATATATGATATGATTATTATTGTAACCTATGTGCCGGAGTATTAGAGATGTGTAATATAATTGTAGTTGCTGTTGCTGCAGTACAGACGTATGTAGTACAATGGAAAACAGAAGTAGAGATAGACAGAAGATGTTGGGGGCATATAGCACGGAGAATTCATATTCATATCCACATTCAAGTTGGCATCTATTTAGCCCAAAGACTCTCTCAGTCACTCACTCCTCTGTCCTGTCCATCACTCTCCCCATCCATGCAAATTCCCATCACACTCACCTCCCTCTTAGGCAAATTAAGATCTTCACTGAACTGCCAGGCCAAGAGACACAGAATTCCCGGCATGCTGTCTTATTACTCACTGACAAATGTCCCGTTTCATTTCGCTCCGTTCTTTTGCAACGTACTGCAGCCCAAATATCAATCCTGTGTATTATCTTCTTTCGTCTTGTCTTCTTCTTCCTCCACTATTTATAAAGTCTGCTCTTATTTGGATAATACAAGAGTACGTTTTCTCTTGCTGCTACTATATAGACCTAAATACTTCGGGAGACTACCAGTTTCAAACTTGAACTCGACCCGCACTTATTTATGCTGAATGGAGATGACTAGATATGATACAGTAAAATAAGTTCATGAGCTCTTTTGAATAAATACTACTAATACTAAGCTACACATGCTCTGTCAAGCTGTGCTATTAATATTTATTACGTTCGTAGCAAACGAGTTCATCATGCTGTGTATGTACTTATTACATTATAAGTGTTTGCATAATCTTATAAGAAGATAGAAAGGGACTAGCTATTTATATTTATACTGCTGCTGCTCCACTTCATATCCGTATATTCCTCCTTCCTCCTCTTCGAGTTGCACAAACAAAGTATATGAATTAAATACAAGACGTAACGAAATTATATTATCTGTACACGTTTACCTACATAACCAAATCTAGGTAGCTATATATGTACATTATTTACATTGATATAGTATCTACTGTGGGACTTGTATATAAAATTAATATTTTATAAACAGTGTCTGTGTATTGTGTAAAGTATGTTATGGTGAATATGGATGTGATGCCATTAATATTATAAGACAGTGTGGAAATATAAAGCGTGTAAGATAATGATGACTTTTCTAAGTGTACACAGTTGTATCAAAGTTTTATTCTATCAAAGTTGTTTTGCCGTGTGACTGCAGCCACACAATTGTTGCCCACCAGCAGCAACTCATGAAGAAGTATAATATTATTGTATTTATATGAGCAAAGGAAAAGAAAGAAAGGAATGTAAGTAGACACAGTCACAGAGCAGTGTGCCATAACAGGGAAAAGAGTTAACTTGATTTGAGCTGAGGACTCGACGAGATGACTTTTATCTGTAGGACTTCTCTTCCTTCTAGTACTCCTACAGTTACATTAGAGTCAGAGTCACACAACACAGCATCAGAGTAATGCAGTGAGAGGGAATGAGGAGAAAGGAGGAAGGACACACACTTGTACTCATAGAACTCGTCCTTTTGTAATCTGATGAAGGCGAATTCATTCGTTGTGTAAGAGAGAGAGACAGAGATAGGAGACGAGTAGGAGACGAAAGGCGAGGAGGACACAGAGAAACAGCATCACACAGAGAGAACAATATCAGAGCTCAAAAACTTTTGAAGAGTGTCCCGTTTTTTGTTCTCAATGACAATAGATAAAAAGGAAAGGGACGAGAGGAGAAAGAGAGTATATGATAGCATAATTAAATGTAATTAATTCTCTTTTTAATTGTCCTCTCTCCTCAGCTCGGGTTATTTTCCAAGACCCGGGCATCCAACTTCCATAAATGGGATGGGACACTAACTCTTAATATATGACTCGAAAACGCACAACATCATCCTGTCGCGAATTTATTTCATTTCGCTCCGCTCCCTTCGGCCCTACCTTCAAAATTGCCCAACTTTCTTCGTGTCTCTATGTTGCCTTTGCCTTCTATCTCTCTCAGCATCTCGCCCATCGCTCCCATCACTATCACCACTTCCTACTCCTCTCAAACCAGTCGTCATATAATAATAGCAGGCCACTCTCACTCTACACACAGAAACATACATACATACAATACACAGTCACAATCAACCACCACTCACTAACACTAATACTACACTTGCTAACTACTCCGTCCTTCCTCCTCTTCCCTGGTACTCTGCCTGTGTACCACTCTTCTGTGCCTGTACCACGGAGGAACTACTCCAACACATATCTTACACACAGTGGTACTCTGTCCTGAATTCCTCCTTCTTAAAACTATTCTTCGTCTCCTACCATTTACTACTCTCGTCTATACTCCACTACACACACGTTATTATTACTAGTTGTAGCCGGAGCATTTAGTAAAAGTCCTTTAGAATCTCAAACAACCAAACTGGTAACTACTGCCAGACTGACTTCACTGCTACGTGTACACATGAATTCAACTCTCAACTATTAAGTGTTCCCAGCTAGGATTCTTTATTAGTGTGTCTGACTCTGAGTCTTCTTATGTATGAGATGAACTAACACGGCTCCTACTTCTACTACTTCTTTGTAGTGTTATACATCGCACCCTTACAATCACATTCTTTTTGCACACACAGAGAAAGGAAGCTTGGTAGTAGCTTCTTACATAAATACAGGAATATATAGAGAAATAGTTTTATATAAAAGGCGTAAACTTTCTATCCACTTTCCCATTTGGCTGTGTGTTGTCGTCTCTTGGTCCTTGTCGTCGTTCTCATCTCTTGTTTATATAAGAGATATATACATTATATACGAATTCAAATGCAAGGACGATATTCACAGAGAAAGAATATCGCCACTCACAGTCAACTGCCCTTTCGTCTGACTGTTGGAAGTTGCGACTTTTCTTAAGCATATACTACACTACGCCTTCATCTTTAATGTAGTTAGTCTCTTTGACTTGTTTTGCCTTTTCTTTTCTAAAATAGTTAGGTAGGATATAAGTCGAAGTTTGCATACATACATACACAAAGTCTAGCAGTGCACACCTAGCACTTGGCCGCTGTAGTATACCATAGGAAGAGAAATTGCATCACATTAAGACAACTGTAAGTGTAAGCAATCCTTTGGCTTCAACGAGCGCTTTGTACACTGAATGGATGGGAATGAGATGTGAGTAAGCGATAGAGCATCAGCACAATCAGCAAGGCAATTCCACTCTTGCAGACAACTCTACTTTCTTTACACTTTTCTTTCAAGCGATATGACAACGCGACTTTTCTTTGACTCACAAATAATATTTATATCTTCACAATCCTTGCTTTAGTACGCATCCCTATTTAATATCTCTCCTCGTCATCAACACATACAGATACACTAACAACCCAGACCGAAACCCTTCCTCCGTCTACCTACCAGAATACTTTTAATGTACAGCACTGCAGAAAAGACGATTGAGAATAAGAACAATTTCGGAACAACGACTACCTACAAAGATATAAGTAACGGTAACGTGGAAACTCCTTATGCAATAGACTTACAACAAAGCCACCACCAATTGTTCACACAGTTGATTCAGTCTGCTTCATTGTATTCTGCACAAAGCGCCTCACTTTTACACAAAGCATACGAGTTATTTTCATTTTTATGGGATGTTCTTAATATTAGCTGTGGACTTATCCAAACGAAACTCAACCACTAGCATTTTCATTTCCTTCTTTTGTTCTGTCTTATCCTATGTGTATTTATCTAAGTATAAAAACTAGCCACACACAGCACTCTATTTATTCAGAAATTGCCTACATAAGTACAAAGTGCCAAGCGTTTATTATTATTTCTCCATTCTCTGCTCTGTATTAACAAGCTCGATCAGAAAAGTTCAAATATACACAGATTGTACTTTTGTACTCACACACACAGGTTGAACTCATTTCTAAAGTAAATGCTAGTCAGTCGTCTAATCTCTCGTCTCTTAATTATTTTCTTCATTGTTGTTGATGATGATGCTCGCTCACAGCGCTGATGAATAGTTCAACACATCTTGAAACAGGCTAAAGCCCCTATTACACTTATACCTAGTCTACAGATAAGGAACTGACTAACGTGAGATACGTTGCTATTACACTATTTTATTAGATTTATCAGCAACTTAGTTTGTATTCTTCAACTTTCTTATTTGAGGTGTGTATGAAACTCATATTAAATGGTTATGTAAGTAATACATGGTTATAGTGAATGGTGTAGTGGTAGTTGTGAGTAGGTTTACTATCTCCGTTGCATTATTGCCCGGTTTTTCACGTCTCTAATGTACTTTTATATTGGATTCATTAGACTCGCTCATTTGGATTTCTATCCTTCCTATTCCAACTTGACGAGTTCCTGTCGTTCCCCTAAATTGGATTTCTGTCAAAACTTCAAAATCTCCATGTTTTTTCTCCATTCAGCCTCAGTACTCACTTATGGTAAGTGAGGTGATCCTATGTGTGCCAGTTGTACACAACAATAACAACATTTATGTATTTTAAGTAAGTAACCATTTAGATTTCAACTAGTTTTTCTAAATCGATTTTAAGGTTCAATTCCAGTTCCTTCAAGTCCAAAAGCCTCAACCAACTTCGCTGCACTCATGCAATGCTTTATCCACACCTCTCTACCACATTTCCTCCTGGCAGCCACATTAAACATATTTTCTTCAAATTCTAAATCTTAACAACATAACAATAACCAACTGAGAACGTACATCCTAGCCTTCAATCAATTCTGAAATTGCATCATTCGCCTCACTGCAGTCAGTCATATTCCAACTAACATCAAAAATTTGGTCATGAAATATAACTACAGCTTTTCTCCATTTACTAATAATATAATTATGTTCTGTTGTCAGCTGCAACCGTAGGGAGAGATATAAGAAATAATTTTATTTACAATTGTACGTATGTATAATACCAATATGACACTGAACTCGATAGAAAACAACCCCTTCTCTGTAACACATACAAAATATACAAGATGAGGAGCAGGAATTTTAACTGTCGCATAGACACAAGGAAAAGAAGGAACAAAACAAATGTTATGCAATTTCATGTAGGTACCGCTGTACCATACAGAGTAGGCAGGTACATAGTTACTTAACCAACTATTTATTGTAGGCACCTATCAAACGCAGCAAAAAACAAAATGAAAAAAGTCGAGTGAAGATTGAGCATATTAGTGTAGTGCAATGCTCCTGGCATGTACAATTGTACAAATACCAATGCAAGTATTACAAACGTATGCAGAGTGCAACGTATATACCTAAAAGTATAGTAACTGGCATGCAATAGAGACTACAAGACATGCTGTTATATTTGTGGAAAACAAGACGCGTATCGTATACTTGTAAAAGAGCATCCCGTTTACATGTGTCTCCCTAATAGGGTGAATATGATGGTGCCAATATGTTTGTGCACACATTACACCGTAGAATTTTGAGTGCTGTGACACGGCGACAGAGGAAAAGACCGCAAAGGCTTTGCCGTACGCTCATATCATCTGTAAGCACATCAAGATCCAATATTTTGATGAGTGTGGCATAGTAGGAGTGTATGAATAGCAGAAGGAGAAGATTGCTACATTGCTATATATGCACTTAATTCGTGTATAGAGCAGCAGAATGTGTATTCGACATATTTCTCATCCCTCATTCCCCACAATCAACAAATTTATAACCCATAGCCTAGAAATGATGTCTTTTACGTTGGAGGAAGTTTGGAAAAATTAATTTGCAGAAGAGAAAGAGCGAGAGAATGAGAGATATCGTTGGTTATAAGTGCGAGTGGATGTAAAGTAAGGAAGACTTCGTCTTACTCTTAGACTCGCATTATGACAAAATCCGCACGGAAATATATTATAAGCAATGTTGAATCGTTGAATGGTCTGTTGTCTTGGTCCTAGTCCCATTTCGTTCCTTTTTCCTCTGCCTTATGCCCTACCATGCGACACAGCACTCTTTCCAAGTCTACAAGTCGTACTTCTCATCTACAGCAGTCTAAGTGTGTATAACCAGCCACTCACACAAGTCACACAACTCTCTCTCTCTCTCTTCCATTTCTAAATAGGAGGTATGTGTCTGCACTACCACAAAAAATACTCCAGCATAAAATTTGACAAACCAATTTTCAAGGAGTGAAAAAAGTTATTGTGCGACAAAAGCAATTTGGCAAAGGTCTTTTCCTTTCTACTTTTCTCTCATCTTCTAGTCGTTCCGCTGCACAATCTGCTTATACGGATTACACATATTTTCATGTTACCCTTCTTATTTTCTGTATTTTATGACTTATTACATCCAGGATCACTCCATACTCTCACTAACTACGGCAACATACTATGCATATATTGCACCTAAAAATCCCGTTTCCATTTCCCCTCTTTCACTCTTAAGACACTTGAGCATTCAAAACATTGTGAGACAATGACATCAAATACGCTCCGCACAAGAAAAAGAAAACTATTTAATTCTTCCTGAAACAGAGCTGACAGTTGAGCTTCCAATCAAATCCTCACTAAGCGGCATATGAAATTGTCCTGACTCTGGGACTACTCACTCCTTCCTTTCTTTACTCCAACCACTTCCCAATTTTCTGTACACAATGAATTTCCTTGTCTGACTTATCTTCACTGCGCTATTTATACCCGCCCTATAGCATTCTATTATAACGCCATATATATCGTCATACTTTGTCTGGTCATATTTTAACCTTCTTGTGCATACCTAACTACTTAAACCGTTTCAATGCTTACCATTTCTATTGTATACCCTAATTGTACCTAAGCTCACTCAAAACTATATATGCCCATATTATATAACCAGACTTTCGGTCTTATTGCTCCTAGCATTGCTGATAACTGTCGCACACCTACCCAACCTGCTTTCTTATTATCCGACGTCACCCGTAAAATTATACTGTATATGGCACGTACATTTCAGAGCGCACATTTTATGTACCTCCGTAGGAATGTAAGAGAATGGATAGATAGTCGGGGTCTTTTCATTTGCAAACACAGTTTTCTAGTCATGTGTAGCACAGTGGATCAGGACGGAACGGTAGCATCTCATTGGATGCAACACCTTACACAAACTCAAGATTTCTGCACAAATAAATTCAAATCAAGACTACAGTCTCATTAAATTGGGTTTATGGACCATTACTATAAACTGCTCTTAAATTTCGCCCTAAAAGTGAGAACCGTGTTACACTTCAAGATTGCAAAACTACTAAAACGTCTGTGTTATTGTTACAAACACAAATGCTCACTGACGGGTATCTGATCGTAGTAGTTATTAAACGATGACCATCTAACTGTAGTATAATAATTAATGCACAATTTGTATGCATGAACCAATTAACTCATGGTATCTGTCTAAAAGTCACAAACAGCTATCCACAAAGCAATAACCTTCTCGTAACCACATATTAACTTTTAATCACGAAAAATTTTAATATCAATAAATTAAATCGCTTCCTTCCCTAAACCAAGTCAGAATACGCAAATTCAAATACCTACGTCGTTATTTGACGTATAAGATGTGTATCCTTTAAAATTAAAATTAACAGACAATCTTATTAAATAATTTTAGTTACCATAATATAAACAGGATTTATTTATCTGGCCCAATTATCAATAAAAACCATTACGAATCTGATTTAGCTTACAATCTTGCAACTATAGGTATCGTCTCTCGTTGTATTACCATTAAACAACTAGAAATGTTATAAAGCAAGTATGAAAATCTATAAATACCAACATATTTGCTTACTGCATTGTCTTTTGGCATATTAGTACCTATATATGTTTACATTCTCTCAATGGAAAATGACCTTCGTATAAGTTCATGCGGTTGAATCGTATTGTAGTATTATAAGTGTATATGAAGCTAGATGTATTATAATATAAACTGCATAATGTGCAGCCAGCCAAGCTGTCTTACACAATAGACATAGAAATACAGAGGAGCAGTACCGAAAAGCAGACGATAGTTTGGGCAGGTCGGCTAAGGTTAAGTACATCGTGGTGTATATACTTGTAACAATAATATCATTGAATTTACAGGACACACTCTAGCTGTCTTTTCTTATCGTTGGTTCTTTCATTAGGCCAGAGCAGCATTAAGAAACGCTCTGAGGAAACTGTAAGCGCGTGAAGATAATGTGGAGACAGAATGCAGGGCTTGAGTCTTCATCTACAACAACGGGAGAGAGCACAAGATGTGGCATATTACAGGAGAGAGATCTTGGAGAGACTAAATACATATTTGATACAATGTGAATCCATAGCAGCTTTATTGTATCTGTGGAAAGTACACATTCGAATTTAGAAGTGAGTAATATATTTATCTCTGCACCGTTATATATATGTGAGACTGGGTTTGTCAGAGGCGAGTATGTACGTAGTACTCGGAGAGTAAAGTAAGTGCTTAAGAAGATTCCTTCCATGTACATTAGCCCGAAGTAGGAATGGAAGTGTGAATGGGAATGGTGTGGCTGTAGCAACTCTTAGAGAGAGAGAGAGAGAGACTCTTAGCAGATATCTACATTGTATCCTCTCGGTCGAACTATTATTCATTTCATAGAAATATTAAGATATATGAGTCCTCATGGATATATAATAAACGCACAGGAAGATAATGGAGACGATATTATAGAGAGGCAAAGGAGTAAGCATTATCATACAGAAGCATATGACGGCCCGAATTCAATGAGACACAAACACTACGACAACATCTACAAATACAGTCGACAAAATTCACTCACTGAAATCAATGGACTGTAAACAATAAATAAGAATAACAGAAACAATATTCACATTCACACTTTCACACTCTCCTCTTGCCTCTCTCTATGCTTATACAATGGATGAACTTTATGGCAACACAACAGAATACATTAATACACACTACGGAACAATATATTTATACTACTGCATGAAAATGCCTACCTAGTATGTGATAAGAAGGGAACTTGAAGAAAAGCTATGTATAGAAACTACATGGGAAGGAGTGGGAGCACTACCATTAGCTGCTAACCAACATAATACTGGCAGTGCTGTGGGTGTATGGATGAGTATATCATGAGTATACGAAGCAACGTTACGTTTTACGTAACATATTACGGGAGAAGAGATGTTGTGAGGAAAGAGCGTGTGGGTATGTGTATGTTTGTGTGTATTGTATCTGTGACTGTAGTGTTGCGGTATGTTCAGAGACTGCTTGGGCATTTATAAGCAGAGAGAGAGAGAGAGCCGAAGAAGAAGAGGAAAGCAACCCTTCCGCAGTAGACTCCACGCGCCTTTTTATGTCTTATGGGGGATTATTACCCAGTTTGAAAGCATTCAAAACTAAATCGATGCTCAGAACAATCTACTACAATGTATGCATGTTTAGATCTAGTGCGAGGGATTTACATGTGCTACTCCTTGAATAATATGATCACACTGCTTGATTTCTCCCCATACATTGGCAAGACACAACACATAACGATGTACTCTTTACTCTGTGAGTTCTCTCTGCGAGAGCTGTAAATATGTTTTCGGGTAAGTCTAGCGGGCTATAATAAATGCCGGGATCTCTCTATGCATTGCATGGAAGGTATTGTATTTATATATACAAGTACACTGTGGAATACTCTATGAATTATCTATTAGCACAGTAGTGTCAGTTTATTGTTTCTGTTTGTCTTGTTTCCTCTATACGGGCATGAGGAGTATGATGATACCATATTATGTATATGTGCACTTAAAATATGCTGTTAAAAATGGAGACAGAATCTAGTCATATTTATGGAATGGCGTATAGAGATGTATAGAGGAAGATGCATAAAATATTATACGTGTAAGCCGATAATGAGAATGCGGAGAAACCATGGGAAGTAAATGACAAGAGAAGCAGAAGAAGTTTGAAATCGATGAAAAAAAGTATTCCGAAAGAGTTTGTGCGAATTGTAGTTTACAGAGGAGAGACTACGGAGAAAAGAGAGAAAATGTTGTAAGCTGTTACTTTGTATTGGATGGGAGTGTAGCAATGGGATACAAAATTTGTGCATGCGAACGAGATTAGAAAGAAAGATGAAGATTGAAGAGAGCGAAATGGAGAAAATAGCAAAGAGAGGAGAAACGAAAGTCGGTATTGTGGAAGAAATCCAAGAGCGAGATGTACATAGACAAGTTAAAGAAGGAAAAAGAAATGGATCAGTGGATGGCGAAAAGGGTTTAGTGGACTTTGAGAGAAGACTATAAGATTGGATTGGATTTCAGGACACGAAGACGATGGGAATATGAAAGTGAAGCACAGAAGAAGCAGAGCGGAGTTGAGAGAAGAAGAAAGAGAGAAAGAAAGCCCAAGACAAGAAGAAGAAGAAGAAGAGTGGAAAAGACTACAAGACAGATAAGGTGGCAGTGGAGATAGGAGTAGCTGGTGCTAAGTAGTAAAATAGGGCCGGATGAAAAAGTCTAGAAACGTCTATCAGTTGATAGGAATAAGAAACGGTGTGTGCTATGATTCGTGTGTGATCAGACTTTGCTATTTGTAGTATCTGTAGTGGCAAAGAGATAGTTGGGAGCGAGGTGATGCGCAAAAATGGAACGGTGTGATTGGAAACTAGAGACTCGCATGCCCAATCGATTTCGGTCAACTTTCCAATCGAAAGGTTCGATCAGGAGTTTGGGTGAAACCCCTTTGAGGCTGAAAAAAGGAATCGACGAATCTCACAGCTCCCGAAAAAATCGATCGACTATATCTTGCATGATCGACTTGCCCAACATGCGCTCAAGACGTTCAACATCGCATTTCTTCAGCGCAGACTGCACCACGACTCAACTCTTCTCTTCTCCATCGATTTTATTCCATACTTTCCTTTCGTAGACTCACAACAACACAACCAGATACATCTTTCTCGCTTTCTGTCTCCGTGTCCTCAACAGTATGTGGGGACACCAGCAGCAAATTCTCTGACTCTTAACTTTACTTATACTCAAGTATTTAAACTCTTTACGCTCAGCTTCCCTTCACCTTACCCATAGTCAACGTAGCATTCAACATTCCAGCAGAATTCACTTCCCCGTCCCAGTCACTGCAAGCCTCAATCTATCCAACATTCTGATTGTCTCATCGAGTCCTTCATGTTCTGGCTCAGTTGACTCCTGCCTTCCCGTCTTCCCTATCCCCACTACATCCATGAGAATTACGAGAAGGACATGCTACGCTAGTAGCTTTCAGATGAGAGTACTTTTCGTCTCAATGCCTCATAACCCACTGACAACCACTTCTCTCTAATTTTTATGAACGACACAATACCATAAAATCGCTGGTTCGAGAACATCTTCAAGGTAGCTCCTGGCCACACGAAAACGACTCATTCTGATCTGACTCTGTCTCTGGGAAATTAGAGCTTCTTCAATTCTCTACTTCCCTCGGCTCCACGTCTTCCATCCTCCACTTCCTACCCATTCACCATGCACACTGCATTGTACTTTCTACATTCACGTAACACACCACACACTCCTACAAATACTACATGTATCCACATGCTCCGAGTGTATCTCCGCATTCACTTAGTTTATTATCTGCTGTCTCAATACCATACATTACCTAACGCAGTACAATAGTTTATTTAAGGACATTGCTAAGTACACTTACATACGTAGTCAAGCACAAACACATGCATACAGACAGCAGATCGCATTTATGTCCATATACTTTTTCTACCCCATACACTCCACCACGCACACTTGACGATAGTACGATTTCTCTATAGACACGATTCTGGATTCTGGATGAAAGTCAAACGCAGAGTAAAATGTATTCATGTGTAGCTACACATTATATCCAGCGGAAAACAACACTTACATACACAGCACATTGTTTTCGCAGAACTCCCAGCATCGCATTAAATTGTCGCATTGCATTACTTGCATTGAATAAACTAAGGATCACGTCACAAAATAAATAAAATGAAATTATAAATACAGTTCCCCACTGTTTGTACAATGATTTAACTCTTCAATGTTATGCCATGAATAAACTTCCCCAAGTATCATATATACAATAACTTCCTCAGATATGTATAACACATAAGAACTTTGAAGCATCCTCCGGCTTTCTCAAAATTATTTTATTTATTTATTTAATCGATAATTGGCGATTTCGCTCTATATAGAGGTGGTTACATCGCCAATGCATTGCATTATAATTTATGGATTGACATAAATATGAATTATTTTATAGTGTAAAATAGTACGTTAATACAAGTAATACCAGAAAGTTATAAATTAGACGAAGCTGATATAATACAAGAGTAGTTGCAAACGTTATCGTGTAAGTCATTTGTACAGGAACTGAGTTGCTCATGCAAAATCATTTCTTTTAGTTGTTTACGGAATATGGGTATTGAATTAATGTTTTTTACGTCATCAGGTAGGTTACAATCTTATAAACTTATCTTTATGGACTTCTAAGATTTTCAATTGAATAAATACAGTCATACAAATCTACCAGGAAACTATTAATTGCAACTAGGTTATATTTTCTTAGTATGAAATCATTTATTGCACTGGTGCATTTATTGCACTTACTTGACGATTACTTACAAATACAACATTTAGTGATTCTACTGCGTACATCTGTAACTACATTTTTTTCTAGAGACTATAATGGGAATTCAAAGAATCTTTTATTGCTTTGGTTAAACTTGACCATGACTATACCTTTGTGTACTAGTATTTGTGTTTTAGAGGGTGAAATTGTAGAATTATTGTATTGTTATAAGAAATCTATAAGCTACTAAATGACACAAGCGAACCGAAACAAAAACATTATCATGTTTCACGAGTCAAGGCAAGGGACTAATGCCGCCAGTCATTTTCCATTAGGTTTTTTGTTTGAGTTTAGTGAGATTCGGAAGCTACTACAACTATACGATGACTGGAGTTACTATATACAGAAACAAGAAGACTGGACTCAATGACCGCAGAATCAACGTCTTAGAAAATACATTGGATTTGTTTCTCAGTTGCTGGAACGCAGTCTGTTTATGCTGCTCTTGCCGTGACGCTTTCATTGATCCCGACCTGAATGGTGAAAGCAAATACTTGTTTGTTTCCAAGTCGTCGTGTCCTTAACTTGTCTGCTCAATCTTGCATCAAATATTTATTGCGAACGAACTGATGAAATTTTCCAGCATAAATGAAATGCCGAGGGGTGTTGTTTCTCCATATAGGACAACATTGATTGTAAGTGATACGAGACAGATAAAGAAATAAACAGCTAACCAAGTTGACTTGTGTGTATTGACAAAATGAGATGTGTTTTTCTTGGGAATTGGAGAAGAGTAAAACTAGATTACACATAGTGCCGATTCAATCGTTACGTAACCTAATAGCCGTCTGGAACACTATAGAGACATCAAGTTTATAGCAAACAAATGTGACATTTCATGAAAGATGTAAGTGACAAGCGATGTTTCTCCTATGTGTACTCAATGACTCTACTTTGTCAAAATACATAAAGGGGCCGATGCTGAATTTTGATATTCAAAAGCAACTTTGCACAAATCAAAGTTCGGAAGTGCTCATAAGTCATATTATTGCGGAGGGAAAGAGAAACATTATGTCAGAATAGCGAGAAGAGATCTGTCCATTGATATGTCCAAACTGAAAGGGGTAAAAAAGGTTTTTTTACGACTCAGCGTGTTTGTAGCCGGAACGATTGGCCCCTTTTTATAGAACAGTAATCTTCCTCATTCTTTATTCCATGTTCAATACCATTTGTTGGTGTTTCAAGAACTTCATAAAATACATTATGTACACAACACTTTCTGCGTAGAAACCAACCCTTGCTGTCAAAAAATATTTTCTACAAATTCGGAAAGGGAAACCCTAAAGCAAATAACTAAAACACTGTTACAGCACACAACCACCAATATAAAACCAATTAGACTCAACACATGATTATTGTAAAACAAAATAAATGCTAAATAATTGAACCAAGTTGACTTGCATGATCACATCTCATCTTTTGGTCTCAAGAAAAGAGGAAAGGGCATTGGTAATGCAGCATACGCAGCAATAATGTGCCCACACCACACACGTTCACCATTGCGTGCATTTGGAAGAACGCAACTGCATTTTAGTAGGATCTACCTGGGCAGAGTCCTCATCTCATAGTGCACTCTTGAAATAGAAACATTTAATAATGCATGCACACAGCAACACGAGATGCCTAATACAGAGTGTGTTACAACGTGTACATTGTACTTGCAGTTTTATTACATGAGCAAAACCATACTCTCACAGCGAGAGCAATTGCTTTACTGCACTGGCTTTACGCTGCTGTGGATGCTGTTCCGTAGAAATATAAAAGCGAAGCTTTAAAGAAGAGACTACTACTGACTGAGGCAGAGCTGTTGCTCTGTTGGCAGTAAACTCTAACAGTATGAATATGACATAACGATGTGTATAAGTAGTGCTAGTGCAATTCTTTGAGTGATGTGTAGAACTATGCACCTACATAATGTGATGTGCATAAAACTGCAGTGGTGAAGAAGAAGGCATAAGGCAAGGTAGGTTTCTCTTGGTGTGTTATTTTATGTAGTTTAGTTGTAGAAGTAACTGGAGGCATGTTCCTAAATGTAAGTTTAGAATTACAACGTGTAGTATACAGATAGAGGCATATAGAGACATAATGTAGAGATTCTGGCTCATTTGAGCTGGTAGTAGCTGTGTTGATGCTGTTTACGTGTTGGTATGGTAGTGGAGAATGAGTGGTGTGGCTGGGTGTGTGTAGTAAGTTGTTCAGTTGTTGTAGTAGTAGATTTGTACGTAGTAGCAGTGTGAGAGTGCAAAGAAACATGAGAACAAGTAAAGAAAGACTGGAACATAAAAACAGACAAATGAAGAAGGAATAAAGGTCTGAGCTGAAGCAAAGAAGAACAAAAAACGTCATCCACGCCTTAAAAACCATCTGAAGTTGAAGAAGTGATCACGAAATCGGAGGAAACATTTCCCCTCATGTATCACGACATATGGTCATCTTAATTCTGATGAACAACAAATTTTTCGATTTGTCATCCTTTCCACAATATTATCTTCACTCACTCACTTATCTCCTGAATTCCTTCCATCTCTCCCCTCTCCCTACGTTTACTTACAAGAATAGGCAATGCGTCTCGACGAAACAGTAATAATAATAAATACCTTTGTGCTTTTGTCAGAGATTCACACCAAGAAGACTATTCCTTGATATTTGGCTCATAATCTCTCATCTAGTCAAAAGGCTCATCATCTAGTCATTCTTTCCCATCGTAGCATGACACACTCACTATCTATACTTGTAAATACACGAATGGTCGTCGTCCTATCTCCTATGATCTATATAAATTTTTCTTGCCATAGCACAAATTCAAAAAACTATTTAGTCAATAATATACATGTAATACAAAAGTCCTCTTGTAAATACATGTAAAGTACAGATATATACATTAGCATTCATTTGTTGGAGAGTACCTTGTATTAGCCATGGCTGTGCAGGCACAGTATGTAGCTGGAGTGCACATAAAATACTAATGTAGTATCGTACAAGCTTAATATTCTCCCGACTCCACACACAGCTTCAGCAAATAATAATATATTCTGCTTGTCCTTTTATTTATTAGCAATTTACTGCCGACATTCGCCCTTGTTGAGACTTTAAATGCCATTAAAACTTCAAACCTCATATAAAACTAAATGTAAAAAATGTGAACTGAGTTTGATGAGAAGCTATAAAATATTTTTTATATTTGCACATGCACATAAAATGTAGCTACAACCAGAATGAGAATACTTGTACAATCTCTAGACATTTAAGTATACACATTGGATCATGTTATATACACGGGGCATATAATAATAATATTATTTTCATTGTTGTGTATTGCATTAGGAAGGAAGATGCAATAATATATGAGCACAGAGAAAAGGATTCTTTGAAAGGTTTACTGGCTATCGTATAATGATTGAGTTGTCGTAATGTACGGAGTGATGACAGTGGCAAAAAATATCATCAGTAATGGGTCTCATTACATATCCCAGTCAAGTAATGCTCTCTCTCTCTCTGTCTTCTGCCTCATCACGGGAAATTGTGGGTCGACTTGATTGAGCTCATTTCTATATCATTATTGAAATTATTGGAGAGACGCAAGGTGCTAATTATTAGAAAGAAAGGGCCAACTCTCATACTCCACATGAATAAATCCTACAGCAGTAGCACTTATACATAAAATATCATCAGAGTTTAATACTGGTGTGTAATACATTGCTCTCATTATATTAAAGTCAGACGACGCGGATATTTAATGGAACACCGAGTAAAGTAATGCAGAGCAGAGAGCAATGAGGATTTTAGATAAGAGAAAGGAAATAAAAAATCGTCCGCAATACTCCTATTAAGTCTTTACCTCTCTGAGTAGTGCTACACTATCAGTCCCACCAATTCAATTTCAACATTATATTTATTATTTCAGATTTATGTAATGGAAATACTAAGAAAAAGTCTACAGGTATATATTTCAGATCGTTTCACTAGTGCAGTGGTGGGATAAAAAACCATTTTCTTCACAAAAGAATCGACGTGACACAACGATTAGTTTTGACCAAAGTCGGCTGGCTACTCGATTACAAAGATGCAGAACAGTGAATGATACGTCTTTAGTTTGATATGATGGGGATGATGTTTGGTGGTGGTGAAATTGTGACTGTTTTTTCATTGAGACACAAATAGTGGCAGAGAGAGAGAGAGAGAGGAAGGAAAGGATGAAATGATTCCTCTGTCGTAGCAGACCCTGTCTTCACTCACGCATGGAATCCTATACCACTATCTGTATTACTCCTGCATATTCCTACCTCAACTACCTATAAGTATAAATTCATTTCGTTACATAACATGGCAAAGCCTTTGGTTTGCTTTGGAACAGTCAAAGTCTTCCTGTGTTGTACTCTTTATACTACTACAATATGTGTATAATATAAAGTTTACAAGCAGCTACTTAGCTTTACTGTGCCAACCAGTCAGTCAAGCCCAGGCCAACCTTGCTTGCAAAGGCATAATTATATAATACCTGCTATAGTACTATCTCTGTTTATGCTGAGAGTAAACTAAACTAAGCTACAGAAAAGAAACATACATTATGAATGTGCCTATTATAGTATGATATGTATACTTAATTCAATTTAAATCAAGCCAGGTAAATCGTTTTCCGAAGGATGAAGCTCTGGGTAAATGGTAGAGAGTAAAGGGTTTCCGTCCAGAAGTACACAACGGTGAAGGCAACTCATTCAGACAGGTTAGTATAATTTATACATTGTGTGTAGGTATATCTGAGGAAAGAGACAGGCGGGCACATAACACATCATGCTTATGATCATCATCTCACTCTCTCTCTCTCCTATATTACACACCGACGACCGATCCTCCCTCACCCTCATTATTATTGAGCTCCGTTGAGCAAATTTAATTTCAATTAACCACACTCTATAATGTCTCTATCAATGGCAAGACAATTTCTCGTCCTCCCTACCACGATCACTCCAACCATGCACATCCACCACACCATACCTATCGGCTCTGCTTAATAGGACGAGAATAAAGCTTCTGTTCAATGTTCAGTTTCTATTGAAGTATCTTTGCTATTTCTGTGTAGATAACATTAACTGGAAGTATTATTGGTTAGTTGCGGGCTGCTCCGGTATAGAATATGTCACTATATTATATCCACCTGTGGAAACACAATGTAATGGTTAAAACGTCTTTGGTGTATTTATTATAGGTACGTATTGTACGGATTACTATAACAAGAAGGGATGTATATGGTGTAGGATTTGTGGTGAAGGATTTTTATAAGTGGTATCTTGATCTGTAGCAGTGTTAGTAGTAGCATTTAGTAAGGAACTGCTTTTAGATGTGATAAAAGTGGAATATGATGTGCCTATCTGGTAATATCTTCCCCTGCTGCAACTCCACTCACTTGACTTACCAATCTAACTCGTTTAGTATCTTTGTGTGCTCTGCGGAACTTAATTTCTCCCACGTTTCCCCACACCTTTCTAAACCAACAGAAGAAAAAAGGGTTGCTTACTGCACACATAGTGTGTGTATGTGTGACAATCGGTTAAACCGCCTATAGAGAGAGAGATAGAAAAGTGAACAGAAAGCATCAGCGTTGATAGATGTATTCGATGACAATGAAATGGAACACCTTCAAAGCAACTTTTAGAGACATGACATGATTTGGAGGAAGAGAAGAGAACAATTCAGTCAAAGGGAATGAAAAGCCTACACGGAGGTCTCCCTTGTCTTAGTGCTAATAAAATGAGAAAGACAAGACACCAGCAGCAGCCAGTGTTTTTCACTAACCGCATGAATGGTGCCATATTCTTCGAGTTGTGTGCACATACAGTGCATTTTCCACTAAGGGATGCTAACATAGATTCATTCTCTTTTATTTTACTAAAACAGAATGAGAGAGGAACTCAAAGCCGCTCTGTGAAATGATTGTAAATACTTTAGCGAACTAATACCCGTCGTCCTCTACTCGGAAACATTTCCTGTAGAAATAAAGAAATAATGGAAATCAGTGCTATGCTATCGTCATTTGATTTCATTTGTTTGCTATGCATAATAATAGTTATTGTTCTCAGGTAATAGTAAAAGTTCATACTCTTAGTTTCTTGAGCACCTACCTGTTTCCGACCCATTCGAAGAATACACAATAGAATAATGTTATCTCCTTATATCAACAGCAATATAGCTCCATTATAGACAGAATGCAGAGTGAGCGAGATACGTTTATTAGTTAAACGCAGGATTCTTCAGAGCTTGTCGGACTTTAACCAGTCGAAGAAGCGAATGAGGCAAAAGAGTATGTATTTTCTTGGAAAATATTGCTCGGAACGTAGAAAACGGCAAGAAGGAGAGAAGGGCAATGACAAATAAAAGATAATACATATGTAAGGATGGGATGAGACCGGCTGCTATTACCGAGCCCTTCAATGAATGGTCATGATGGGAAATTGAATTATTTAACGACGCATATAAAACCAGAATGTCCTTAGGAACTGAACGGAATAATTGTAGAAATGGCTTGCTATTGATATGGGAATGTGCGACTTTTGTACTCAGCATGATGATGGTATGATGATGATGATGATGATGGTGGTGTGTGTAGAGCTTGGCATGCTGAGCCGTCGTCGACTCAAAGTCAACTCGAGCTTCCTTCGCTCACTCTCACTCTCTCACTTTGACTTCGTCTCTCTGTCTCTGTCTCTCTTTAACTTTACTTCTTCTCTCCGTGTGCTTTGCCGTTCTTCTAGGTCCCCGTATAATATGTGTGCAAGTACTTTATGTGCTTTTCAGAGTTTTAGAGCTGAGTGTAGAAGAACGGTGGTGGTGGTGGTGGTGGTGGAGGACTCGACTCGACATAAGTTTTTAACTCTTTCTAACTCCACTCAAGTCAGTCCAGCCAACAACAACTCATCATTCTATCCTGCAATATCCTTTTAGTTACTTTACGATTCTTTCGTTTGGTTTAGTTTGGTTGACTGTACACATTATCCTGTCCATCTATACAATATGCATCCATCCATCCAAGCAACGATCCAACTCCTCAGCTAAGAGTAGTAAACCAAACCAACCAACATTTTTTTGTATATTACCCAATTAAAATCGGAGAAAGGATATTCATTACAATGATAGATATCTAATATTTAACTGCGACCGGAAACTGTTGGAGTTGACTTGACTGGACTGCCTGTGCCTGTGCCTGCTCAGCGCCACTTATAATACTCGCGCATAATATTCTATACACACAATACTTATTATTACTTATTCGAGTAATACACGGAATATTATACAGACAGGTACCTATTTCACCATTACCATGAATACAAACGTGTGTATGTTTATGTGTGTGTGTGTGTGTGTGATGTTCATGCTGTAATATTACTTTATGCTTTTTATCCACGACCGAAATGCACTTATAGGTATCTAAACCTGAGGAAAGATACGTTGAAACACTCCATTATAGTAGAGAATCCCATACAATTCAAGCGAGACTGGAGCTACTTGTGTGTGTAGTAAAAAGTAGATTGTTACAGTAGTAGTAAAAAGTATTGTAAATAGGAGAGTTCTAGAGTTGATCTGTTTTCCTCTGAATACCTTTGTGTTGATTTAATACAATAAAATAAAATTTTCTCGTATACCATATAGATACGTGTATCTTGGAACATTAACTACAACGGAACAGAACAACTAGATAGAGGATAAAGTCAAATGAGTTTAAGACAATACAATAATGCGATGTGATAGGATAATATTCATATTATAAATAAGAAAAGTTACGTTACATGTATTTTATAGGAATAATAATATGTAGAATTGTTAAAAATGAAGTTGGAGAGGAACAGCAACTAGTAGAAGTAGTGAAACCATCATTCTTTATAAAATATGCCTTCTTTTTACATTATGGCTTTAGATAGGTACGTATTCCTCCTTGGTCTTCTGCTACTCCTTGCACTGCCGTGCTGTAGTCTGTACACTTGAGTGAACTTATTCTCCTTCCATTATTCTATCTATGGATGTCTATATAATTCATGGATGTGCAACTACTACTTAGACTACTGTGCGGGTACTGATGACTACCAGAGAGTGTAGTTTGCCGAGTTGGGTGACTGTATTGTGAATTTAATGTGTGTGTTGTGTGTGTGCGAGTGAGTGTGTGTGTTTCTTCGGAAAAAACGTCTCTACACGAACAAAGTTTCTGTGGAAGTTCAGTTCAGAGCCATCAAAAGTGAAGCAACAATGCAGCCACTTATGTTTTTCACTTACTCGTCACAGAGTATATTGTGCACACACATAGATACGTGAACACGGGCTATGGGAAGAAGATAGACAGACAAGGGAGATAGATCGTTAAATAGATATGCAGATATCTTTAAGCCTTGACTTATTGTTAAAAACTCTTAACTTATTGTTAGCTCTTAAATGCATTATTCTCATATTACTACATAATATTATTATTCTCGGAACATATTGCATTGCATTGACTCCAAGGTGTCAGACTCACTTTTCCTCCCATCCTTTCCTTTCTATACTTTAATCCAGCGAGTAGCATAGCAGAGTACGTGTATTCATCCATGTGTTCTATTCTGCTCACCATCATTATTATTACTGATTATTCAACAAATATAAATTATAGGCAATATGGTGGCAATACATATAGGTACCTACTTACCCTGGCAGAACACATCAAGGTAGGAGTAGATAGGTACCTAGAAAACAAGGTGAGCCGTATCCAGAGAGAATACAATATAATTTATATGAACAGCGATAGATATTGCGTACCTATATACAACATTGGATGTGAGTTGTGCACAGCACGCTAATTGTAAGTAATCCATTATTCCATTACCGCAAACATTTTTCCATTCTCGGTCGAACAACGCTCAACTTGACTTTAAAAATTTCACATCGAGTCCGTATAGATTAGATTTAGTTGTAGTAGCTAATGTAATATTTGCAATATGGCATCCTGATCGTTCCCATTGTGAGCAATTCACATTCTCCGTATTTGCCAGGCCAAGTAAAAATGAAATGACATGACGGTATTAAGACGATAAGTTAAGTATGCAGTGATGCATCAGGCAGGCAAGCCAGTAACCAGAACTGAACTCAACCCAACACCCAACCAACTTGAATAGTGGCTACCTTTGTGATAGATGAGAATTAGACAGCTTCTATTCCCTATACATATATTATAGATTAAAGTATCTACATACTCAGTCCCTCCACACACATACCTCTGCGGTATAAAAGTGTTTTACTTTTCTCTGCACACGGCCAAACCAACCAACGCAGTTTTCATGAATTCCGTATAATTATAGTCTGCTTATCTGGAGCAGTAGTTTCCAAAGAGTGTGGTGCACGAGTGTATTTTATAAGTAGCAATGGCTAAGATGAGGCATGAGGTTTAGGCAAAAGTGAACTAAAGGGCATTACGGTGTCTAACTCCAAAGGGAAACCACAAAAACCACAAAAGAGCTAAAAGACACATCGTTGTTCGCTTCAATGGAGTCACAATAGAAATTGAAGGGGAACCCATCGTTCACCCTTTGCTCGGCCACAGTCCACTTTCTGCCAAACGGCTTTCCTCCAGCTAAAACCAGTACCCGTCGTCGTCGCACCAGTCCCATAAGTCTTTTTGTGTTAATGCATTATATCATGATGATATGATACCTATAATATTCTTCTTTACGTGCGAAGTATGTAAAAGTACTCTATTTTTCACTACAGGTATTCTCATACATAAATATGAAATGTTTTTATTGTAATATGTCTGATGCGATGTAGCATATTAGTAATATAACGCAAAGCATATATCATTAAAAGGCATGAAAAAGTATCTTAACACTTAATGTCGTTTAATATAAAAATCGGTGTGTGTGTGTAAAAGTGAGGCGATACAATTACGCATGATGAGCGATGTAAAGTGTTGTACTAGAATGCAAAGGGCAAGAGAGACATGTGTGTATTGTATAAAGGAAACTTGCTCAATGCCCAGCTCACCTGTTCTGTGGACTTGAACCTGCTCCACTATGAATCGCTCCATTTCACCACAAAGTCGTCGTCGACAATTCAGACGCACCAAAGGGAAGCAGCAAGCATAGGGTGAGTAATTGTATTGTGGAAAAAAGCGAAAAAATAAAAGTGAAAAATAAATTGTGGCACTTACTTCACGGGAAAGGTCGTCTAACGCCATGCCGTTGTTTTTACTAGTAAGGTCCTCTTGTTCAGATGAGTTGAGGTCATTCCTGTTCAAACCCCATTAATGTAATCGATGCTTCACGTGGAATATAAAGAGGAAGTTTGCAATTTTATTTAACACAAATAAAAATGATATGTGCCTGGGTAATTTTTATTATTTGCTTATTTTAAAGTTATTTGACTTCTCACAATACGTGGAACGCTCTATTGACTATGAGAAAAATGTACCTTGCCATAATAACACATGCAATTACCACGACTAGGTATACAAAATAAATAGCTAATGCGTGCAAATGCCGCTCAATCATCGATGATGTAGAAATTAACATGTGGACATTAATATAATGTAGTATACCGCAGAATGCCGATTGTGTTTATAATTGTTGTTAATAAATTCAGCTCATAATAGTTGGATTTAATGAATACTAGGAATAAGAGAATGGAATATCGATCCTAGATTATGTCAGCGGACAATTACCTTTTTTAAAGCAATTTTATGTTGCCGTAACCGATGCATGCTATACAATAATCATAAAATCACGCTATATCATTTTATTCCAAGTAAACTTGAAATCCAGATACAATAACACGAAAAATCTACAATTGTGGCCGTAAAAAAGTTACAGGAATCCGTGAAAATACTACGTGAAGTGTAAATTAAAAAGTGTAGGTCTATATCAAACAAATATTATTATGCATTGTACAAACACCAATATAATATTGACGTAAATCCTCGGAAAATTCAGAATACTTCATAAAAGACTCTAGGTACTTGCAGACATATAATATATGCATAAAAATTGAATGGTTCTCATGTGCAAACTCTAACTCCACCAGCATTCAGAGTGGTGTATAACAATAATAAATATTATTGGGTAGAATAATAATGATGATAATGGTTGACAATTTGTATAGATGATGCACGGGAACGAGCAAACGGCATTAAAACATAAACGGAATAATATAACACTACTGACAACAATAAGCGTCTTGAAACTCTACAGGAGCGTTATTAAACAACGTAGTTGTTTTATGGGGATACGTTTCATTTCTGTACGTCTGTCTGTCCGTCTGTTCGCACCATAACTCAAGAACGGTTTGAGATAATTTATTCAAATTTAGTAGGCGTACTATTGAGGTCATGTGTGAGGATAATTGTAAGTTTGAAGACGGGTCAATCAGTCAACTACTCCACGACCTTTGACTCATCCAAATTAACTACATGATATTGGTATATTATTATACTACTGGTATATCTAAATCCATGTATAAACTCCACATATCAACCTACATTTGAGTTTCTTGTTAAATTAATATCAGTACTTTATATTTTAAATGAAATTAAATGACATAATTAAATCGTTTGACACTGATTGATTTCTTAGTATGCTACGAAACCATACTAGTATACTAGTTATACTTGATATAGCAACAAAGACGACGCAGACATACTACCAAGTAATAACTTAATTTCGACAACGCTAAATCATTGTGAAAATAAATATTTATGCATATTTATAAATATTTATATCTTTCTATGTATTACGCAACTACGTTGTTTATTTACGCCCAATATAGACCGGTTTATTTTATTTGTTAGAGAAGAAGATTTGTTTGTAAGAGTAACTTACGTCTTGGCCTCCTTTAGATCCTGACATTTGGAGCGCATAATGAGTGATGGTGCAGTAACTGTAGTGGTGATCAAGTGGTGATGATTGACCAAGTCTCATCTCTGTCACATGTTTCTACATCTGCGAATGCAAAAAAACAACATAGGAAAGGGTTCTTTCAACTCATAGGGCCCAACATGATGATGATGATATGACAAAGATGACAAAAATATGGGGACAAAAAATTCATTTTCCCACGAATAAAATTTTCATCGCAATCATATCTCTCTCTCTCTCTCACCCCCACTCCAACAACAGACTACTCTTTCTTATATCCCCATCCCATTGGGAAACTCATTCTGATGATGTCCGTGTCCGTCCATCAGAAGCATTTTACGATCATTAATAAAGGCAAAAAATATATAAGAAAAGTCACAGCACTCCCATCTTCACTACTTACTCATCTGACTCCTATGCCTATGCTCCACAGTCGACGAAAAGAATGAATCCACTAACTTTTCTACTGTTCCCTCTGATGTATTCTGTCTATTACTCAGTAGGTCTACTATTATTATTATTATTGCTATTACCATTCGTAAATAATAAATACCTATGGCTTATCTGTACACACATTAAATACATAGAATATAATAGTAGTAGGAGATGCACATAGAACGTCATATTTTAGTACTAGGTGCATAAACGTCAACCAACCAACTTCTGTTCAGTGCCTACCTATAATGGTTATAGCATCAACAGGTACGGTTCTATTGCCATTACATCTCTCAGTCATTATTAACCCACGCACATTCTACCCCTTGTTCTTTACCTACCTATATATAGTAATCATTTCTATTACAATTCCCGTCTTATATTTTTATCCACGTGAAAATCATATTTCTGTACTTTAATACAGTTCAAACCGTTTTTTGTCACACATACTCATTACATGTAGTACTTACCTGTTAATTGTAACCTACGTATAGCTGTAGATATTATCCAGCTATTTACTTATCCTATATTTTAATTTCATACTTGTTTACTCAGTCTGTACTGTTGTAACGAGTGCACTGAATATTCATAGAAAAAATTCCTTTGAGCATAGAACTCGAAAATGAGAATTTTATTACATATATTATTGACGCATTAGTGTAGCAGAAGCGAAGTACTTAATACAGGAGGTGGATAGAAAGGAAGGGATTGAATGCAAACGGGTAGGTAATGAAGGGTTGATACATTAAAAACAAGTACTGTAGTTTTACACAAGTACTAATACACAGTGTACCTACTTACAGATTCATAGAAACAACTCGCTCTGCACAGTCATTATATTTACATGCATAGCTTTAAACTCAAGTGACGGTTCTTCATTTGCAGTTTGGTTTGGTTTCGTTGGTTATTATGGTTTGGTTTAGCTTGGCTGGTTGTCATATTCAAATCCTTGTCTATAACAATATTATATCTATTCTTTCTTTACATCATCGTCTCTGCTACTTATTATCCTATGCATAAATAGCATTGCTGTTTTCTATGTGGTAGAGCATCTTTTGCATACAAAAGTCTTTTATTCTATTTACAATCTCATGTCTGTGTTGGCTGTAGATAGTCCAGTGAGTAGACAAACGGATGTCATGTCACATATATAAAAAATCAATACGACGACAACATTTCAACACGACCAACTCAAGAGAATCTCTCAATTCGTATCCAAAGCCATTTGTATATTATTTACTTTTGTCAAAGGGCAAACTACAAGTACAACTACTCTCGTCTCGTATCTTCGTACTTCATGTTTAATTTACAACATAAATCTGTGCAAATATCATCATGCCAACTCTAATTACTAATTACTCATTTACGATTTGCGTCTCTCGTCTGTTGAGATACAAAACGCATTTAGGAAGGCAGTCACACAAGGTAAATTAAGCATACACGTGCATGACTTGCCTAATATGTACATAGAGCTGGTAGTAGAGACGAGAGATGCAGAATTCATAGAGGTGTTCTCTTGTGTTGGGTCTGTGTGTGCTGAAAAGAAAAGGTGCTTGGAGCAAATGTGGTTCTATAAAATTCTCGTAATATTGCAAATGAAAATTATACAGCTTCTTGCATTGCCACCTGATTACTCGTTGTTGTTAGTCTAATGTGACTACATACATGAAGATAGAGTGCGATGATAGACTTGCACATTCTCCACTACACTAAAGGATTGTATGATGAACCATACGAAGCTGTGTGTACATTCTGTACATGCAGGGCAGAGTCCACAGTCATCGCACGAGTGAAAAAAACACGTACACAGAATCAGATTCGACTTGGCAGACTCATATCACTGCCATCACAACTAAAGGATTCGGTCATTTAGTCAAAGAGTCCGATTAAAGCTGGTTTTGTTTCTCCTTTCTACGCTCAATGAGTATGAGTCTATTATATTGGTGTAGATGGAGATAGCACAATGCAGCGTGGCTCATCAAGTCTTCGGTACAAGCATGGAAATAATGGAATCATCGATGTTTGCAGAAAAGAACGTGCACACATACACAATGCATTACACATTAGCCAGAGAGATACGATTAGTTTGTGTTCGCTCATGTGGATAGTCAGATATGAATTTTATCTATATTTATGGGCACAGGGAAGACCAATACAATACACGTAATAAGTATTTACATTATTAGTGAGAGAAATGCAGTTGGTTGTATCGCATGTGGAAAAATCTGTAATTTGCTCCAGAAACAATCTACCCGAAACGAAGTTACGTGAGAGCAAGAAATCTGCCTAACAGTGATGAGCAAATTATAGTTCAAAATACCAAGTACTAGTAATTTAGACAGTTCCGAAAGAGTTCAAGCAGTTACTTTAGTATTTGCAAACACAGTGCGAAACACATCAATAAGTATTTTCTAAGCTTGCACTAATCGGAGCAGGTGTCTTCACATAAATAACGATGTTACCATCACTCTCTGTGAGCATTGAGCATCCTTACATCTTTAATTCTTTTTACATTAGTAACTGACCTATTAAAAGCTGTGAGAAGTAAAACAAAGTAGGATTCACCCTCTCTTGAGAAAAGTTTGAAAACAAGTTTTACTAGCAAATGCACTTTTCTAGTCGTGTAGCAAAATAACTTTTTGAAGTTAAACTTTATGGCTAATGCAGGTACATAATTTAAACGTGTAATACCTAATGTAAATATAACAAATGATTATTAATTAAAACCTACACAACTAAAAGGTTTTCTGTTCAAAACGAATTAGCTAAGGAAAAGGTGTAAAACGGGTCGGTTCGGTTCCAGAACGTTTCATTTGCCTTCTGATTTCATTTAATTCTACAATACATTAAACATACATGTAATAAAAGCATTTATTTTACGCAAACACACTCTTCTCACTCGACAGGAAGCTTATGGCACTGTAGTTTGTTCATTTCTTTAATGCATCCAGACTAGATCTGAGAACTGCAGTGTAAACACACCTTGTTTTATTAATTATAAAGTAAGTTATGTGATAAAAATTATTATTTAATTGTTATATCATTCATTCATCAAAACCAAACACTCATCCTACAGTCATTCATTATATCACTATAAATTTCCATTAATTATGTAAGCCAATGTAACATGCTACTCTTGGTTCGTCTTACAATTAAAATGATCATAAGATGAAAAAGATTTCATCCATAAATTTCAAATGGTTTAATGCTTACGTACCCAACAAAGATATGTATATACTCGTATATTGACTGACACTATTTGAAAATAATTAAAAATTCATAACTACCTAATTTACATTATGGAAATTTCCTTTTTTCCTTGCAAACTGCGAATTGAATAATTTCGCAAACAGGTAACTTGGGTACATGCTAATAAATATTTACATTTTATCTCCCAATGAGTAAACAAATTAGAATGTACAACTATTAAAGCACAAACCCTTTTATCACAGACTATCATTTTCTGTATGCACACCTACGTAAATCTCCAACCAAGGAAAGAACAGACTAATAACGAAAATAATTTATTAGCAAAGGAAAAAAACTTGAGTGACAATTAGCAAGTGTAGCATGAGCTGAGTGGAGTATTGAGTGGAGTAGCTAATGAAATTATAGGATGGTTGCCGTTGCCGTGCCTTTGTCACTCTGAACATACGCAGACCATGAAATGACTGAAAATTAATAGAAACGGATAGCCATTTAATTGTCAAAGCCATGGGAAAATTAAATCTATTTATTTGAAGTTATCAATAGTGGTATTGCGTGAGATCCTTCGTGGCCATTGTCAGTCGCTGTTGTTCGTTATGGACTTGATGGCATTTCTATACACAACAAAACAGAGGGAAATCGCTTGAACTGATTGTGAGTGGCATTCCTACTATTTCCATATCATTCTACCATCAGCACTTTGTTAGCCATATCCAGTTCGACTCTCTACTAGTCCAGTTTTATCCAAGTCGACTGGAATTGACAATAAGTGAGAGCGGCAGGCGGAGAGGAGCTATACAGCCTTCCATACAAAATAATCTCTACTCATTGTATAATACCTACCATACATAATATTATAGTATAACCAGAATAAAATAATAAAGCATGTATAAGGATACCAGCAGAGAAACAGAAAGTATAGAACAGCAATGTATAACTCTAGCCAACAAACAATAATTTTATTGTTACACATACATACTTGATTCTAGTACTACATAGAGATACCTACCTACAATACAAATACAACACACATACATAAAATACACATACATACATATACCTTGCAACAATAAAGGAGCATCATAGAGTCGAGTAAGTAAATTAAAGCTACGTTGCCTCGTAAAAGGTTCTTCCCGACAATTACATTGCATTACAATATTACTTAGCTACGTTAAAACATTATAGCCTGCATTAGGATTACATTACACTAAACTTGTAATCTATTCAGTGAATTGCATTCGAATGCAATGAATCGCAAGTCAGCCAACCCAAAAGCTAAAGCTGAATCCGAAGCACATCATACAGTATAAAACATACACCTACAACCTAATTGTACAGATAATATGTATTGTACATTTTATTAAGTAAGTGTAAGAGATTTCCAGAGTCAGACTTCGACGGCCACAACCAGAGAGCTACAGGCACACACAACCGAGACTTGCCACTCATTATGTCTGTACGTCTAGCAAATAATAAGGCTTGCAATAATATCCAATCTTTTTCCTAACAATCATACAAAGCTTCTAGCAAACACACACACAGGCACAAAACTACACCAATAAAATGTCTGTGCAGGCAACGAATCTATTACCCATTATTATATTATTTTGTTATTCAAACATCAAACACACATGAATAAAATCCAATTGGGTTTCAGCTTAAGTGCTTCACATCTAGTGGATGGATAGGCTTTTCGTTGTTAATTAGACAACTTCACAAAGCGTGTACATTTATTATTAAATTCTCAACCTACTATATACGTGCAACACATTCATCACCGTACCTACTCAGTACTACTATCTCGGCAATGAAAAATAATCCGATCATATTTTATTTGCCTAACTACGCATTAGTATTAAATCGTTGCTTTTAGGAGTAATAATGTTACGTGTAATACACCTGTAATGAAAGAGATAATAAAGTCAATTGATAGTCTTTCCTTCTCTTTCCCTATACCATCCTACACACCGCAATAAGTAAGTGCACAAAGAGATATCTATACACACACAAAGAGTAATAATAATATAGTTGTACTCACAATCAGTTTTTCTAAATGTAATACGCTTAGTGACTCTCGTCTCATATGATCTTCGTGTTTTATGTTGGTGCTGTGTGTTATATTAGATACCTATATATTATTACGTAAGTACATTACATAGGAGGCTTTTGGTGAGGGGGTAGTGAAGTTTAGCTGATTGTTGTTGTGACTTACATTATATGATTACTGTTCTATTTGGTGTGTGTACAATACATTAAGTGAAAAGTGCATTAATAAGATTATGGATGATACAAATGTATTTAAACGTGGTGGTATAGAGATACACAATAGGGTGTTCTGTCTATGTTAAGCAATAAAAATAAAATATTGTAAGGTAATGAGAATGAAGAGTACATTATATAAAGCGTAGATTGACTTGGTTTGGTTGAGTTGCTTCTGGTTGGGTTTGTGAGCGTGGAGCTTTTAGCGATGTGCCTGCATGTAAAATGAAATGGATGGATTGGAATGACTAAACACGGCACAGGTATGTATGAAGTATGCTATATAGTTATGTTATGTTATGTATGTGTGTATATCTAATGTGAGTTCACAACTCCAGGTTATTTTGCGTGAACAGATAGCAATCGAATGGGAATTGAAAGCAAATCAGTTAAGTCCAAAGTAGGGGGTTCGAACTTCCGCTCACCCGTCAATTGCCTGACGTTTGTTTCATATCATCCAACACACAGAATGGATAAAGCAACCAGTGAAAAAATTTCAGGCTCTTTTTTCCCAATTCGATTGTTTGTGCTCAGTCGAGTGTGACTGATTCTTTTCCGTTTCCTCAGATTATTCCCAATTTCTTTTCTCTTCGCCCCACCATATGTTGTCAGCAAAGACAAGCTAATGCAATAGTAATAATATACACACGTGAATATATCTCCCTCTCTCTCGCTGGATTTTATATAGTGCAGGTAGTTCTTACTTACTTCGTTTAGCTCTTGTTCTTTTTACTAGAACACTTACTTATTATGCTTTTATAAGGAGTCAGAGTCAAGTCAACTATTAGCAGAGTCTTATAGACCATGGCTACGCTTCGCTATCCAGGACCACTACTACCACTCTTCTTCTTCTTCTTCTTCTTCTGCTACTACTGGGGATAATACTCACAACACATAATACTTTTACACATTATATGCAACACACATAGAACCACCACCTTAATCTATTCTGTTATGCTACTTACCATCAGCTAATACATTTTACGCTATTACCATTACGTATTACTGCCACCATCATCATATCTACTTACAACTTTACAATGGAGAGCTACCCTTCTTATACATACGAGAACAACTTTGCAAGTGACTCCTTGACTTTGCTTCACACACGCCTTGCCTTACATTGCATTACTTTACTATCACATCTCCCTCTTTTCCTATCATCGTCCTTTCGTCCTCTCTGTCTACTTTTACAGATACAAGCATTTATTATTGGTATACTATATACTTCTACTATCTGTCGTACACTACTGTGTGTGTCTTTATGTATATATATATTTTTCATAATTATTATGCATGTAGCTTCCTCTGCTCATCTATTTTCTACGGTGCTACTGAAATGTATTAAGAAATGCAGTATCTATATGGATGCCTGGATACACTTGATATACTTTGTGTAGTGATAATATATTTATATGCAGGTAAGGCATCTATAAAATGGTAATATATGTATTAGTAGTAGTAGTCCTTGTTGTTTTTTGTTGGTAATTCTGTCAGATCGCTCTGTATAGCTTGACATGGTTGCCTGCACCCAGTTTTTCTTGAAAATATCACTATCCATGATGATGAGAGGTGTATCTGGCTTTGTGTGAGTAGAACATAATGTATATCTGATCTGTGTTGTATATGTTGGTATGGAAAATACCATGTTCTACGTTGTTGTATTTAATCTTATCCATATCTTTTCCCATCTTTGGACGGTTAGCTGTATATTGTATAATATATGTATTGTATAATATGTTGTTGGCTTAAGTTAGGTAAGTGAGTGACGTAGAAGAGGCAGAGCGAGTTGTTGTTATGTACAGTACGGCACGTCTGTTCTATCATCTAATTACGTTTCTATTCAACTTGTAACCAAATTTTCATGCTCATTGCTCACAAACAACTTCAATCCAAATAGCCAATCATTGCTTTCCCATTGACGTGTTCACATTCTCGTAATTCGTAACTACCCGAGTCACGTGTCATAAATAAATTGTGGCGATTTCCACATGTAATGACTCGCGTAGTGTGTCCTGCGACACTGTATCTCCATCATCTCATCCTATCGCTCGTAAAACAACCCGGTCAAGCCAGTTAGTCTGCTTTGAAAACCAATTGCTATCTGATTGTCAACATCATCATCACATCTCCGCACATGGTGGTGATGTTTGCTTTTTGGCAGGGGTATTTAGAGATCACATCATATTGGCTTGGCTTGGCTCAACACTGCTGCCTTCGCTCACTCCACAAATGCACACAACTATACAACTACACTATCAAACTACCAACTAAACAACTTTTTAAGCTTCGGCACAATTATTACACATGTATTATGTCTTAACCTCAACTCTTTCATTCAACAAACAAATAGCTAACTGCTCCCGTCCTGCCTGCCACAAGAATTTTCTCTCACTACTCGCCCTCTTTCTACTATATCGCCGTATGTAGGCTATGCAACTCACTTAGATAAATATATTATTAAGGGAGGATATATATGTGATATAGACATACTGGGAGTTATATGTGTGTGCCATCTCGTTCTTTACTGCTCTAATGTAATAACATTATCATCCTTTTTTTCTTTCTCTCTGATGCACTGCTCTTCACTGTCTCTATGGTGCTAGAACAACTACATGCATACAATCTCTATCTACATGGTTATCAAGTATGTTTATATGCCTAGCCAAAGTAAAAGTATCTGTACATAGAGCAATTCTTGTTCGGGTCGTAGATTAAAATTAAACTGTACGATGAACGAAACTCTATCGCTTGGCAAATCTCTTAATTATCCATTTATCGTTATTTTTATTAATTCTAATGGTATGTACCATATGTACAGTTTTGCCAAAACATTAATATAATATTTTGGTCTTGTAATAATTTGCGATAGTGATTTTCGTGTTGAAATATAAAAGGATATGTTTGAAAAGTTTAATCCTGAAATCTCGTTATCTGAATATTTTATTTACTTGGTTTGGTGTAGGCGTACAGCCATTAAATATCAGTATCAGCGTAGCCATCCACTTATGTCAATTCATTTAATGGATATAAAGTAGTCAAAGGGCCTTGCCCATAAGTTACAATAGCTCATTCATCGCTAGACTAGACATGCATGGTGTTGTAGACAGAGAGAGAGATGAAATGTGATGTTGGGTAATTTTCAGTCTAAAGTCGAATAAAAATAAAGGTAGATTTAGAAGAAAAAGCAAAAGGAGGGAGCAATAGCAATAAGCAGAGGAGACGACGAAACCAAGGCAAAGGGAATCATCAACTCTGAAAGACGAAGAAATGGTTTTGTTGTGTATTATGTGTGTAGTGTGTGTTGTATTTTGTGTGGTGGTGGTGGAATTGAAGGTAAAGGCAAAGCAATGCAAAGCAAAGGTTTCCGTGCGTTGAGTGAGATAGTGCACAAGGAGGATAATTTGATATTCACAATAGGGAGAGAAATTTACGGTCTTATGCATAGGCTAAATGTTTCGCGTTCCGGTTAATGGACACAATAAATTTATGTACGGCACGGTCGAACCATGATGCAGCCAGTGAGGCAAAGGAAGGCAAAACTTCATGATAGGTAGATTGTTGTAGATAGATAGGTAAATAGATATATACACACAAGACAGACAGACAGACATTCAGTCGCATAGTCGGTCAGAATACAAGAACAAGAATAAGAACGAAGAAGAAGACGAAGCGTTTTGTATATGCAAAGGCTTTTCGTTTGACTCAACTCAACTCTTTTGGTTTGGGTTGTATGGGGCCGGGCTATGTGCGTATGGTATTAATACAAGCAGTGTGGAGTAATATTAGGAGTATCTGTAGTATTAATGCTAATAGCTTTGCTAAAGGTAAGGTAATAAGGTATGCACATGAGAACTGCTGGGAGAAGCAAAGGAAGACAGATCGAGTCCCGAATATAATACAATAGAAAATAACGTATTACATGGATAGACGATGTAAATGTACATAATAATGTGAGTGCGATGCATTTCTTACAATAACTATATGATGGTTTATCACGCTGATTGAAGATTTCGGGGGAATAAGAAAGGAGAGGAGACGAAGATGAGATGATGAGCGCAAAAACCGCTTTTGTATTTTTGCGTTTTTGCCTTTTACCCCGTACAATGTGGAGCAATCATGCTATTTCTCGTGCAGGCAACCTATTACCCACTTCCGCTTAGGATTTTTGAAGCGTACACCTCGGAAGTGATGCATTTATTGGCCAAAAACCTTCATCTTCTTCTTATTCCATCGCATGATCAACGCATCTCACTCAGTTTCGTCATCACACACTCCATGCACCCCACACTACCACATTTCACGTTGACTATTACTTCTTACTTACAATATTACGTGTGTGAGAAGTGTACACGTATGTGCCTCTGTCTTACTAACAGGAGCAGTATGAGCCATCGCTTAAAGTGTGGTGTTTTGGTCGAACGTTGTTCGAACGAGGAGTAATGCTAATGCTTTGCCTTGACTTAGCTGACTATTAAGCATCTCGTTTACTGGTCCGTGGCTTATCAACTGCTTTATGCCACTCACATCAGCCCAACCATAATAGATACAGATTCATATACCTAGCATACCCATTAGTGTAGGCATACACGCCAGAGAAACCATAGCAAACTCATAATATTCATATCCTCATCATATCCTAAGTAGTATCAGCTATTTTTGCAGAAAATATTTCATGAGCTCCGTCACTACATGTAATAATACAATAATACGTGGTCATCATAACACCTATCTATCTGTCTGTCTGGATTCACAATAGCCAATCTCCTCTCTTTTGCTCTCATTTCTTTCGTCTCATCTCTCCACCTTATTATAATAGCTTCATATCATGCTCACAGCTCACCCACTCCCATCATCCATTTACCATTTCATTCTCAAACAAACCAAACCAAAAGCAACTCAAACCGAGTCACGTATGCTCCATCGTTTGGGACGAGCGTAATGCATAGCCAAATTATTGTAGGGAATGTATAGCTACCTAAAATAAAACATCGCACCTAAGGAGGATGCACTTTATATTAGAAGCAATACTTCGCAGTAGCAATTCGTCAGCAGAAAAGAAATGCACAGGCGTCTCTCCCAATTTGTACACATGAACGATAGATACAATCCCATGGCATCACCAGCATCATGGACTTGGTAGAACCGTTCCACATGAAAACACACATCTAATAAAATATCCATCATAAAATAAAATAACTTGGTCTTAATTAAATATCAAAATCCAAGCCACTATCGCATATCTGTGGCAATCTGAAACATCTCGTATATTTCGAGTATCTCTTCGTATATTAGTGTTAGGGAACATTACTTTATGTGTGTTTCATCGTGTTCAGATTATCTATATATCGATTCTATCTATAGTTCTATCCATATGTAGCATACATCACGATATTAATGCTGCTTTGCTCCCTGTCTTAATATTATACAGATTATAATACGTATACATGCTTCGTGTTAAGTAGTATACATATACGTATGAAAACATTTCTACTACGTAATGCAGAAGTTCTGATATGTAATACGAAGGAGTATCTTAGACTTAGACACATTATTTTGTATTATGTACTGATTGAGCGGATACACTTACTTATTAATTCTGTTTTACTGATGATCCAATTGAAGAGCAGTGGCATACACACCTATACATGTTGTAAAAATTCCAAGCTGCAATTTATTTCGAACAATTTGCTCACAAGGACATTTCTTTTTGACGATAAAATACTACTATAATAAAATGGCAAAGGTGAGAGCTCAAAGGATTTCCTTTTAGTGATTCTCTAATGAGGATTTCGCTCTGAGCAATATATTTATCTATCCATAGTACTTTACTTGTTGCCCATCTAGATAACCGATAGTGAAGCTGTAATAATATCTGTACGTAATATTACAAGAATTGACGACGATACTACTCTAATACTTTTAGTGTATATGAATTGAAATAATTTTCCCCACAAAACAAAAGTACTTAGGAACGTGGGAGTTTTTTATAAAAAACCGAGAATACTAGTTGCTATTCATGCTGAGGGAATTATCCACGAACTTATTATAGTCACGCCGTTTCTACGTTTCTCTCTATAAAGGCAATGTATAATAATATTTCCTTTCATTTTATTTTGCTCTCCGTTCATAAAATGCCAGAACCACTGTCTGTCTCGCTGGAGAGATTAATATTATTTCTTACTATACGACTTTACGACCGCTACAATGTTCTGACTACCTGTTGTGGTAAACTGAACTGATTGGTTCATCAGCTCCCTACTACTTCAGCACTTTGACTCTATCTGACTGAAAACTGAATTATTATCACATGCAACGTATTCATGTTTGTACGTAGTTGTGTACGTATTTGCAATTATCTACAAACATTATCCAGACATAGATACCACACACAACACGAACAATTCATACATAATTTCATTCCACTTATGAATCATTTATATGAAATATAATGTAATAATATTGAATTGTATTTATTGTTTTTGATTCTCACCACCAATCTGTATTATTGTTTTGATAGAATTTCACACGAGCCATGGGAAATTTACTTGGGATTATACATAATACACGATATCGTCATGAAATCTACTTAATAGTTTCAAAAATAATATTATTATGTCGGAACAGGTAAATAAATTAGATAAAGTTGAAGAGATGGACTCGTCTGATTTGACTGGTTTTATATATTTAACCTAACTTATCCATTATTATAGAAAAATACTACTAAACATTATTTAGGTAACTGAAATGTTGGTGTTGGTGAACTTATTTATTGTATTTGTACGGAATACACGACAAAAAGTCGTTTCAATGTCAATATCTGCTTAAGATAATGTAGTTCTCATCCGCTTGTAGGAGACAAGACTCATCCTTTTACAAATTACAGTCGTTCGGATAACAAATCAAGAAAATGGAATTTAGACATTGTAGATACAGATAGGACGATACATGAGTCTTTTAGAATTCTAATGTCAGGTAAAAATAGGTGGACCCCCCAGTAGTCACACAGCCCTGTTTCGGTTGGTCACCTCGCTGTATGAATTTCAATGGCTTGAGACTTTCAAGTAAATAAAAACCAAACTTGTACAATCGACTCTCCACTTACAAATCTATATTGTTTGGATTGTGGTGACTTCACAGGACTTCTTTCTACATTTTCTATCAAAATACACCCGTCGCACAGTCAGTGGATGGCCTTGGAAAAGAACATTCAGACCAGAATATGAATAGAAAAGCGATGACAATAACGTCAATTACAACCAGAATTATTTCCAACCATCTCTACAACGACCATGTTCACAGCCTACCTCAATAAAATACAAGATTGATAATCTGTCGGCAATTGAAGTAATTTGCTCTCCGTTATGCAGCATAAAATATATCGACCACGGCACGATTGTAAGATATGCAAATGAGCTGATGAGTAGACACAAGTAAAGTAGTGGAGAGATGCATAATATTACCACAGATTGATTAGCAGACACTTTGACTACAAGAAAATCCAGCTTCATCCTACAACCTTGCATAAGATTACTCGATCAGTATTCAAATTTCGAGTTGAATTGCTCTCTATCTCTCTTTCAGCCGTACTTTCATGACAAAGTAGCCAAAAGTGTACTACACGCTTCTTCAGCTCAAAAGAGAGTAGGTAAAATCTTATTTGCATAGTTAAATATCAAAGAATAAAATCAGAAACAGACAAGTGAAGATACCACCCAAAACTATCCATATACTACAGATACATACTAACTATCAGTAGATACACAGTATCACCGCATTTTAAGGCAATATATACTTTTAAAGACCCAAGGTACTTCTGAGGGCTTCTCTACTGTATATGTATAAGAACAAACATTAAACAAGGTTCATAACAGGGAAAATGACATTATAGTAAAGGACTGAAAATAAAGGTAGCATAATATACACAGTGTAAAAGGCAAAGACAATCGGGTTGCTGACGAAAAAGGTATTATTGGTGAAGAACGGAAGGGAAGTGCGTGAGACGTTGCATGTAAAGTAGAACTCGTGTTTTTTCCCGTGTATATTATTCTTCTTCTGCTTCTTATACACTAATATCATTTTGCTCTTTCTTAGTCTTCTCTTTGGTGTTGGATGCTTTAGATTTTGGATTAGTTTCGTTTGCATTGAGTACACATTTTGTCTTTTTGAGGTACAGATTTATTTTAGAACAGCATAATAATATTATAGATGCTACTAGTAATACTAGTAAATACTAATATTATTCGTGGAGGATTCTATATTGCAGTAAGCGGTGTGATGGTGTAGTGTTCTTTGTATAATATTCGGGTGTCTCATGTTCATCCTGAGATGAGTAAGTCAGCTAAGTATAGACAAGATGTGTATCATACATTTACTTTATGTCAGAAGAGTGGCAATAGTAATAGAGCTGAAATAGTCCATATATGCAAATATATGCATGTAGATCGCGTATATAGTGTGAGCTGAAGGAGTTAAGTCAGCTAAGGAGTTGTTTGCCGGAGCAAGAAGCAGTTTCCCATTCTTCTGTGTGTATTATCTGACAGACTTATCATAGTATTGAAAACACTACTAAAGTGGTAGTCGTCGTCGTATTAGCTGTGTATAGTTGGTGTTGTGATGTTGCTACTACTGCCATTACTAGTTAGTATTCCTATAGATTAGTATTAGTAGAAGGACTACTTTATTTGCTGGCCAAGACATGATGGCAAGACAGAAGCAAAAAGGAAGGAGAGAATACGGAAAGCCTAGTAGTATTTGTAGAAAGAGAAGATCCAGAGCCACAGCAGTGTTATATAATACCATAGGACTACCACTACTTCTACTACTACTCAGCTATTCTACCACACTATTTGTTCACTGTAAAGAATGTATAAATGGTTGAGAGGATTAGGTGGAGAAGCTATTGTTTCATGGTGAGCTTAGCATGGATTCGATCGATTGACGGTTTCGTTGCATCTGTTATAGTTTCCCAAGGATGAGATGAGATGAGACGACAGACACAGAGAGCGAGAGAACACAAGAGAGCTGACTGAGCAATGAGAAGAAATAAAAAACAGGCGAATAAAAGAAATTCATTCGTCATGTGAGAATGGCGTTAATTTGCTTAAGTCTTTTCACTCGCAGCATTTTGGGTGGCATTGCTCCTCTGCGGAGAATAACTAACTCTCCTTCTATCTCTCTCTCTCTGTCTGTTTCTGTGTGGATAATAAATCTGTATACATAATACATACATACCTACCTATTAGGCACTTACTACTTACTCTCTATCCAGCCTTAGTGTTTATATTGTGCCCACTATGCGTATTGTGTTGATGCTTTGCAAGGCTTTATTGCTATAATGTGTATTTTGTGTGTGTATTCCTACTTGTAAGATTTTCTTTGCTCTCCTTTCAATTCAATTGACTGAATGACTGACTGGGCCCAACCAACCTCAACAGACAACACTCAAAAGATAAAGAAATAGAGACGAATTGGTTGTTGGACGGGACAAATATTCGTTGGACTCATATCACTGATTTTAGATAGATGGATGAGAGATAGGTAGGTACGTATTTATATATGCTGATAATTCATTTTATTTGTTACTTTGTTGATTGTGTGCTCAGCTAGTCAAAGATGTAAATTAAAGCATACAACAGTAAAAGTGAGACAATGGCTTTGACTGACGAGAAGAGAAGAGTGCTCGTTTCTCAATTCGAGTGCACTCCAAAACATCATTCTTACTTAACAAAACTCTATAACTCCAATACACTTTCATGCAATATTACTATACGCTTTACGAATGCCATGCATAATATACGCTTACTTCCAGAGAACAGCTTGTCTATGTAAAACAAAATCATCTGAGTGAGATATTTTCAAATATTATAATATAATATAGGTAACTATTTACATTTGTGACTGATAGACAGAATTATATCATGAGATACTGTTTTTTAATAGTATAATGGTGTTCAAAAATTAATTTTATAATGCATATGGTGTATGCTATTGGTAAAATAATTAATAAATATTAAGTGTATTTAAAATATTGTGGAATATACTACTAGGTATTTGGAATCAATTATTTTAGCTGCATTTAACAAATTGTCGGATCTTTCATGTGGAGAAAGTTAAATGGTTTATTAAATTAGACTTTCTTGCTTATACCTAACATTAAGTTATGATCATGTAGCAAACTGAATTTTAAGTACGCAGGTTTTGAGTAGAAGAGTTTTGTAAGTATTTAGGCATTTAGAAATTAGTTTTTAAGCTCTGGGCAAAGAGATGACAATTTTAAAATCGTGAATACCCTGTATACGTTGAATGCTGACTGAGCTATTACTACAGATATTAACAACACTGAAAGATGGAATATTTAATGTCCCATAGTTTTTTACACAGCCCTTGAAAGGGTGTCCGGAGAGATAATATTGTTATATGACTGCGCAGAGAATTAAGTGAGTTAAGGGAAGTAGTAGAGCTGCCTTAATATGTACATTTTGTATTGTAATGAATTGCATGAGTTTAAAAAAGGTACCTGGGACGAATTTAATGTAATATAATGTAAGTAATGCAAAGCAGTGCCAGGAAAGACATAGTTTTGATTCATCATCTTATCTCAAGGGGAGAAGACATGAATGATTTTTTTCTCTCTTTAGCTCGTCTCACTTCTTTGATTCGGGAATTTACTTATTCTGAATCCTGATTCTCAAAACCATCAATTGATCAAACATTTTGTCGCCCTTTTTTGTTGTTCACCATTCCACTGAACAAGTTAGTGTATTATTATGAGGAAATTTCAATTGAGAAAAATCGCTGATTCACCCCCAAGAACCTACCCTCCTTGTTATCTAACACTATCTTCTATAAAGACTTCAAATTTGTAACCCCTTTCTACATCACTGACATAACTAAACATCACTTCATCTACCAATACACTTATGACTATTAGCAAAGAGAGGTACACACAGATACTCAAATACAACCAAACCATTTCTTCCACTAATACACCACATTCATTGTCAAAGAAACTCATTTCATACAACATACTCTCTATAAACATCTATACCTATTTCCGTTTATAAGAACATTCTACTACACATTATACTAATACAGTGATGACTTTCCTGACGGATGGTGTGATGATGATGTGCTACTTACGTAAATACATCACAGCCGAAGTAGTAGTTTATCTATTCAGACTTCAATTCATACTCAATCTATATTTATTTACTACCTATACATCTATCTATCTGTGTTGAGCGCATTATCCCATCTCGTCCTCATCTTGTCTTGACTTGTCTTGGTTCAATACAAAGGATCACCATCATCGCCACATCAAGACCGAGCCAAAGCAAAGGAACATCCAAAACAGTCAAGTCAGTCAGTAGCAGCTTTCAATCCACACACGAACGAATGAAGGATGGATGGCAGACTATGGCTAAAGGAATGAGCAAAGCAAATCAAAGCTAAACAGATAAATACATCTATATGTATATATCTCCCGTTCATATACTTCTACTACTTACTAATAAACTTCAAGTGTTGTTTTGAGACTCTCATCTCATCTTGCCACCATTCACAAGGCAGACACACACATTTAACAAACAAAATCACAGTCACCATCACCACCAACTAACAAACTTCGACGCAATGACCAATTTGCCTATAATAATTTCTATTTTATACTATTTGTATTCACACTTTATTTATAGGCATATAGCACATAGTACACCAGATCTTTCCAGCCCATCCGCTCCTTTTCTTCACAGCTTCCTTTACTTCTCTCATCTCATCGCCTTTTATCAATAATCGAGTTATTATTTCTCAATGCAATCCACAGCCATTGAATAGCATTTGCTTGGCAAACCCTGTCTACGGATTCTATTCAAAGCCTCGCCTCCACCACTACTCCTCAACAATATGTTCAACTCAAGAAAAGGCACTGCGCTGACAAACTTTAATAATCATCTCATGGGCTGATTGCCATTTTAATACACATAACTATGTGTAGTTCATGTGATGCTTCTATAATCACGCTTCTGTAACTCCACTTTTCTATTATAATATAATTCCACCAGTTGAAGTGCCTGTGAATCTTTAATAGATTATTTTATATTATACGAGATAAGTATACACATGCAGAGAGAGAGAGAAGCAGCATTGAACTGATATACATCTATGATGTATATGAAACGAACAATAACTACGTATATTTAAATACATACAAAAGCAAGGCGACCTGTGAGTTAGTCTTTTCTTTCATCTGTGACTGTCTGTCTTGACGACTGTCTTGTGTGTATTTTATGTAGAGTGATTATAAGGAGTTTTCAATGCTCTGTGACTCTCCTCAGGAGCACACCACCGTCAATTTCTCAGAGTACAGAATTTATTTCAATTCTCGATAATTTATTATTTTATGCATGCACAAACAATCACAGAGCGTTTCTTCGTTTCTCAATAGATTAAATGATACATCGAAGCTGAAGACAAGTTCACAAAGAGCAGTTAATGGCAACCACACACACGTATACCATGTCAGTCGTTTGTGAGCAGTTAGTTAACTTTCGTTGCGTTAGATAGTTATTATCAGTCACTGATGAGGAAGGGGAGTTTGAATAGAATGACATGTGCAACCAAACCATTAGCTTTTAATAGGAAGACAATGACAACCAGTTAGCCATATACATACAATAAAAACAAGCACTGCGGACACTCGGCAAAGAAACACATGAACATGCATGGAATTGGAAATAACAAGAAGATTGCAAGTATAGTTTAGTTTTCTACAATGCATTTTGAACACAGAAGTATATAAAAGTATAGGCAGTACAGACTTTGGAGTTAGATTTGGCTGGCGGCTGCTCAACTTAGAGTTAATCTAGAGGCAGACAATGCAATAATGTGCATTAATAGGGTAGCCTAACCATGTGCATGGTACACGCTTCCTTGAATCTATATGTATTAATTTTCGGTATCTCGGGTGTGTCTCTGTACTTTCCATACCATGGATAAATATAATTTCATGTTGGTGGCTATTTGTGATTCACGAAAGCTTCGTTAGTTCAAGACGGACGATTTTTTGACAGTTTGGACCATCTTTACTTTACTCTACTTACCTCAACGCTCCCTCACCCAACTCAGCTCACCCAAACACATATCCACAATTTATTTACAGGAGCATCACACATACAAACACACATGCAAATAAACAAACGCACACACGGAGTTATTAAACTACCGAGATTTGAATAGCTTATAAGCTACTACTAAATTATATAAAATAAGATTGTGTACTATATCATATTTAATGAAACTGGAAGTACCTCCACCAATGTAAAATATTGTATGCGTGTGCCTGCATTATTATTATTAATAGGATTATTATCATATAATGTATATTTAAAAATAATATACGTGTCAAGTGAAAAGAGACAAGACACACTGAAGCGAACACAGGATTGCAAAACTGGGCATGGTTCGACTATCCGTTTCGCTTGTTACGATTGTTTGGATTTGGAAGGAGTTTGGCACGTCAGGATTTTTATTGTATGTAATCGGAATTGCGTACTTGGTACATGCGAATGAAAATCGCTTGGATAGTCAAAGATGAACCAGTTCGTGTGTGTTTATTAATTCATAGCACCAAAAATGATACGCACTTTTACAGGATGCATTTTCCAAGCAAGTTGTTTCCTACGCGATTCATAAGTGGATACATGAAAAGTATTACGAAAATTAAATAGCGTCACACACATCAGAGATATTTAATATTAGTACAGACTCGGAGTGGGAGGTTAGGCAGGTGATATTATAACGACTTTTAGAATGCTAATGTAATATTAAATAAAATAATGGGATTTCATAAGTACATTTTATTTACTTTATTAAATGCTCCTGCTCTGCGTTACGTTGTGGTTTGAATGGCATTGTGGAAATAAGTTGTGTGCAGTTGCTGGTAAGCAGTGTGTACTTAGTTTTGTTTCTCGAGAATAATAAGACAGTAAAGACAGTGAAGCAGGGATTTTGAGGTAAAAGGAAGCGTTGTTTATGGTGGTGGTGGTGGTGGGGGATGGTTGACTTAGTGGAGAAGCATTGAGAATGGAATTGTAGAGATACGATACGAAGACCTGACAGGTAGGACGTAGTTATAGGCAGGTAGGACAACAGATTGGACAGATTCATCCATGCACCTGCACATGTAATGGATCGTCATGTAACGTAACCCAAGCTGAGGTAAGCGTACTTTCATACCTACACATATTAGCGTGACGTTTCGGTTGACATGAGCAGAAAATACTATCCGAATGAGATAGTAAAAAGATTTGATTGCTATCATGATCATGTCTTATCCGGCCGTTCATTTTACTTTGACTTCGTGGCCAATGTTGCACTTATTGTTAGTCACTCACTCAGACTAACAGCAAACCAAGCCAACCAGACCATTCTTCAAACCAAACAACACAACTTCGCTCCTACAACTATTACATGTTACTTTCGTCTCTGATTTTTCTGTTTGATTCGCAGTGTAATATTCAGAGTGTACTCTGAGACTGACTAATATTCTTATAGAAGTATATAGCACCTATCTGTACCTATACGCTATACCTAACTGCTTCTGTATGATTTCGTACCTCATATATACCTCTTTGCAACTAGCAGTAGTCATCATGTAGTTGATTGTGAACTAAGCTTGGACGATAGTAGCTCTAGTACTGCTTCTGGCTCTCCTCTTTCCACCAACTCCACTCACTTCACAAAAACTACAATTTTTTCACCAAACCAAAACGACAAAATAAACGAACCGTTTACAATAAAATGCCTAAAAGTCCCCATTAATTCATTACGGCTATTGCTCCCCAATTTTTTCTCAGCATTCTGCCCTCGAAATACAACATAAAATTCTTACGGCTCCCTTCGACGTACAATATACGAACATCATACAACATTAACTCACTAATACCTCTGTAGCATTACCATATAACATAACTAACGACAGAACAAAAACAACAGATAACCAAAGTGCAAACGAAACAAACTTATCTTCTTGTATTACCTATACAATATACATACACAAACACATCAACGTTAACGAAATGTTCGTTATGTTCCTTCTCCTTATACTTCTAAATAGTAAAAGCCACACACATACACACAATGCTACTGCAGCACTTACATTACATGTATTACTTGACACTAGAAGTATCACGACAGGAAAAGCTATATAATAACTTGGTTTCGTTTCGCTGTGCTACTGACTGGCCGTGGTGGCCGCAGACTCTAAATACACCACACGTTTCAAGCCAAATTACAACGCTAATTTATGAAGGAATAATCCGAAAAAATAAGACTTTTAGACTTTTTCCCAACGCTGTGATCATCAGATACACAAAACACTACAGGCATAGTGTGGTGCAAATGGAAAAATAAGTATGGAGACGCTTATCTGAGAAAACGGTGGCCCCTGTCTGAGTCAGTCGCAAAATTAATTGTCCTCTATTTCATAATGATGATGCTACGACTACATACAGCGCAATAAATACTTATGGATGCCTGCAATACACTCTAATAACTTTATAATGCTCAGCTCTATGCTCCCTGTGTGTAATCTGTGCAATATTCGTCTTAAAGAATGAAGCAATTGCAAGGAGAAGACTACGAAATGTTCTTTTCCACATGCTGATCTTATGAGTTCTCTCTCCTCCATTATAATCATCGACGAGGACGAGAGAAGGAAATTTTCTCTACTCTATTAGTCCTCTCATCGTAAAAATTTGTTTTATTGTACCAGACGATATTCTACTGTTTTTTTCCGATACTTACTACTCTCCTTATATATATTCTTTTATCTTATTTTCTCTTTCTTGTGTATTTTTTTTTATTCCTTTTCTTTCTGTTGCATAATATGCACTACATTACTAGTAATAGTAATAATAAATAGAAAAAATATATTCTCACGCAATGCAACTTATTGAATCAATTCCAAGTTCTTTGTAAGTTTACATTGTGCAAGCAGTACAATGACAAGAACGAATATAAAGAATAATGAATGGCTAGGTCTTATAGCTTCAGTGCTACGTTGTGTAAGTATGTAAATGAATTCGATCTGCATAAATTCAGATTGAATCAGATATGTGTATGAAAACATTAGATTCATGCCTAGTAGTGCATATAGAGCTCGTCGTAATAGCTGCTTTGCATACAGGGATTATTGAAGTTACATGCAAATCAGTCTACAAGACTCTCAAACCAAACAATAATTGATTGATCATGAAAATAGGGAAAAGACTAAGGCAGGATATGATGTAAACTTCGTCGTCATCGTCATCTACCATAGAATCTTTGGCCATTGTAGCAGAAGATGAATGCGGAAAGAGTAGCTATTAAAGTGTTATGTTGTATGTAATGTATTAAATGAGAGTAATGGAAAACGATGTAGTGGCGGATCGATTCATGTATTCATGTACGTACTCATTGTATTTCCATTATCGTATAGTCAGCCGTCCCGATATATTTAGCATTCCCATACACATAATGTAAAATGTAATCCAGCATGCACTATGCTCTCTCGTATAAATTTACACGGTAAAGGAACAGCCGAGCGGTGCAGTGATTTGTGAGTGAAGTGCAAGTGTAGAAATGAATGAATGAAAGATCTACTGTGTGTATTATTGGAATGGGAGACAGCTGCTGTTTATTGGACAATTTCCAATAGCTCACATGTAGAATGTACAGTGTATGTATGTACACAGTATGTTATATACTTTAATAACATAGGTAGCTAAGCTTGTATACAATCGTAAGAGTTCTCTTAGTTCTCTATACTAAACACTGGTAATAATAATAGCTATGAAGCTTAAAGTGTATAAAGCTCGGACGAATTGAAAGGTTCCCAAGAAAATAAATTTTAAACAGAGCTACTGTTTAATATGCATGCATAAATTATGGAAGAGTCCTTAGATATGCAGATTTCCTATCATAGATTTAGCTATGAGATTTAAAGATTCGTCTATATGGAATAAATCGATTCAGCAAAGAAAAGAAAAGCAATGAACGAGAGCTCACAATCATCTACTCTGCATAAAATATCTAAGGTTGTGCATAATGTGTATACTCGTCACTGTGTACGCTTTAATTGTAAATAGGGAGAGAGCCTGAAGAATGTACATGCATTGTACAACCTTTAGAGTGTATAGTGCCGTATTTGTTTGGTGTGGGACCTTCTGGATATATTTATAGTGTGCTACCCTTCATTGCATAATAGTAACTGTTCGCAAAGCAAGGTAGGTTCCCTTCTTCCAAATGTCTTTTTCCACATGCGATGGAAAGGAATGACGTCCTTATAGGTAAATGTACTCTCACACATTATATAGGTGTTGTTACGACGATCAAACTCGCACACACACACATTAAAAGAGAAGACACCGAGAAGTGAAGGGGTGAAACATGCAAAGTAGATGCAAATAAGTCCAATCTATTACCTGTATCACCTGTTGTGTTTGATGTGTATGTTGCTGGTTAGTTTTCCTAGTCAATGCCATACAATCGCTACCATGTTTTGTACCTATAACTTTTGTCTACACAGAATATGATTGTAAAGTGTCTAATAAATACACGCAATCATAAATGCACTGCACATTTACAGATACAATGCATTAGTTCATGGTGAATGTTCATTCGGTAATTGTATTGATATACAAACACATACACTTTAAGCTAATGTACAATACCATAAGTTAATGGCAAGAATGGGAAATACAATGCGGTATAAAATATATGCACGATGATATAGTAATACTATTGAATGAAATGCTAGGTACAACAGTCTGCTAAAATAAATACAACTGCACAAGTACAAGAATGCACCAGCACTTTATTCCTATTACAGTACGACACACCATCATCATCATCTTATGACTATATTGTTTAGAATTGCAAGTCCACGAGAAGAACAACAGTATGCAGATGTGTAAGTGTAGGAATAAAGTGAAGGAACATTGAACGTGATTAGCATCCCCCTTCTCGAGCTCATTGTACGCTTCTTAATCGGTTCGGGAAACTCGGCTCGGGGAAAAAACCGTGAGAAATACATTTTTACTTCTTTCACTAACTCATTTGCATCCCCACTATACTACCACCACTCATAATCTCTGAGATTTCCTTTACTCAAGAGAATTACTCACGAATACATCCATCCATCCCATTGTATTTACTACATTGCCTTCTATTACACCACACCGCATCACTCATTACACTTTATACCAGATATGCATAATAATACCTATAGCTAATACGTTCGCATTGCCACGACTCTTATTAAATGCTTCGGAGTCTCCGTGTACAGAGTGAACTGAGTCAAGAGAAAGAAGAATAAGAGAGAGAGAGAGAGAAGCAAACATTAAAGGAGCTGGCACTCGGATTGAATGGATGGATACATAAATAGTTAATATGCATATTCAATCTATCTTGCTATCTATACATTTGCTCTCCTTCTTCTTTATCGTATGCAAATCATCTCACCTATTCAAATTCCCTCATTCTTTCTCTTTTTGATTGATATTCTATATCGTATCAAAGAGTTAGTTCAGCTCTTCCATCCATCCACACAGAAACAGTTACCCTACATTACTTGAGCAACGAATAATTTACATTATCTGTTCTCTATGACAATATTACACAGTTAAAATAGCTAGTAGAATTCAGATCAATGTCTATCTGTCTATCTATACTTTTAGTAGTGCTTTGTGTGAAATGGATTCAGCTTTTCGTCTCCTCTTATTATACTTCTGCCTAATAGAAACGATCCGACATCCGACTGCCTATATTTATTTCTCAAATAATCTGCATAACGAACGATTTTCACCCTACTCATTTTCAAAGCACAGCTCTGGCTCAGACACACACACAAATAGATAGAAGTAGAAGAAGAACCCTTACCAAGTTTTTTCATTACTGAGAGACTTATAAAGCCTTGTCATTCCTTTGGCTTGATTTGGTTCGGTTTTGGCTTTTTCCATGACTCTTCTCTTGAAGACATTAAACAAACTATGCAAAGTAGGGACAGTATCAGTAATAACTATACAGATTGCAATAGTTTCTCCTAGGAACAAAGCAAAATGCAATAATATCACTAACTTGACTAGTACTACGACGTAAGTATGGATAAGTATATATATTATCTTTGTAACATTGTATTAATGTTGCTTTTGTAGGTATATGCATTATTATACTTAATTACAGCATTTGAGTGTAGTATAAACATTAATGCTTCTTTCTGATCATTATGTGAGTAGCTAAGTCATAATACTATTGTTTCGTCTATAGACTTAGACGGTTATGTATGGACAGCTTTTGTACTTTTAGTTCTACCACTGTCAGTAATGTATATTATGTATATATATTATAATAATATTGTTTAGTATTTATTCTTAAGCTGCCCCTACTACTACTACTCCTACTACTGCTACTACTTCATTCTTATCCATATATTTATTCATGCAACCATCATTTGCTAGGTTGATTTGATTGACAAGATACTGCTGCTAGTCTACTAGAAGTAGCAAGTATGCACTAAGATAATGTAACGGCCTCTTGAGATTATTCACTCTTTGAGAAGTGGAAGCACACAATTATTTATGAGCTACTTTGCAATAGAATGGAGTTGCTATGAAATGGGGAAGGGATATTATTAAATGTAACTCGCATTCAGAACATATCTCATGTATACACTCGCACTCGTTACTTACTGACTATGAACTCCCAACAACAGAAACGTATGAAGTATATGAAGGCAAATAAAACAATGCGATAATCAGACAGGCCAATACAATTCAACTCGATGCTACTGCAACAGAGACTATAAGGTAACAAGTCAAAAGTCATAGCTAAAAGCATGCAAATAAATTAAAAGTCAAGCAAAGACGTTAAATATTCTCGCAGTAATCACATGGACTTCTTAGCTCCTGCCACGAATATTGAGAAAAGCTATGTGAATATTATAATGCTCCTTGTTGATTAAGAGCGAAGTGAGATTGTGCAGTTCTACTTGCCAGAAGACTCTTCCCTTTATCCATAACTTAAATGCCTCATTCCATATTATTTCCCTGTACATGTCAATTCACTTCCCTCCTTCTGCAGATACCAGAATAATCCATGTAGATGTATTATTTTCTTATTCTAAACACAACTATTGCATATTCATTGTTTTCCATTCTCAAGCGAATGCAATCCCAGCTGCATACGTATACGTAGTACGTTTATTATGATATTTTATTTAACCCTAATGCTCTCTACATCCCTACATACTTATTTTCTAGTGGTATACTTCAGTTCCTACCAACTTGAAATTATTTCATTACCATAGAACAGGTAAACAGAAATTAGCTAGATATTCAATTAAATATTTATGATCGTAATAAGATTTAATTCTGAGTATCAGTATAGAATTATTACAATATTGACGTGCACACAATGAAATAGACAATTGTGGTAAAACAACAGAAAACAACAATACATCATTGTGCTCGTAGTAGATTGGGTGTATAGGTAGTTGTCAACGTGGTCGTCACGTCACCGTCAAAATGAGAAAAACATTTACCAAATGGAAATGGAGCGCTGGAGGTGTCTATGAGAGAGAGAGGAAGAAAAGGAGGGCTGTATTTCGTCTCAACCCTGCAGCCGTAGACAGCTACAGACAGCCAAAGTATTATTTGTATTGACAGGAACAAAAAGATACATACATTCATACACACATCCAAGAATTGTCTGTTGCTTCACTTTTAACTTCCTTTCTTTCTACGTTCTACTCGTACAACTTGACTCGTAAAATTGAACATCACAAGAACAAGTCAAGTGTAGATCATGAGTCACATGAGTTAAACTTTCGCAAAGTGAAACATGAATGTTTCTTTTTAGAAATCTATGATCTGTGTATAGACAAGAGGAGACCACCCTATTATTTTAGTAACTCTTTGTAGAATTTTTACTTTAGTACTACTACGACGTATTATTACGGTGGTCTTGTTAATAAGTTCATATATTTTGCTGTTTAGTTACTCATCAAGTCTGACACTGTAGTGCACACTCATATTACACATAAATTATGAAGTTTATATAGAACAGTCTATCTGAAGAGCTTCTATCATCATCAGAAAATGAGTGAATTGAATGAATGGCAAATGAGTCGGTGCTTCACAAGCAAGTAAATGAAATAAAGCAATTTTATACTAAATATAAGCAGAGGAATGATATCAGTACATCCCAAATGAAATGGATCTGTCCATATCCAAGCATTTTATTAGATATAAGAATTTATTATGTGCAAGGCTCTACTCTTCCATTGCTTATATAAATATGTATTTGAGTTATTACTTTGTATGATTGTATTGTACGTAGCTCTTGGTATTGTGTCGTAAATTGTGGTGTGGTGCTCCCACAGTACACTCTTATGTGGAAATATATTGGAGTTGGGATTGTAATATGCTTAGCTGGAAGTTGTAGTTTGTAGTTAGTGGGTTACATTACGATGAATTACATTACTTTGATATTTTACAATGGAAAGGAAGGAATGAGTAGTGAGTTTTGTGAGTATTCACAGAGTTTTCACAGAGTCGCAAGTACAAACGAAGCAGACGTAGAAGTCTAAAGTCGTGGCTGGTGAGTAAGCCGAGGAGGAGAGGAAGCAAAGAAGGCAGAATGCAGGAGCAGCCAAGGCATTGTTTACTATAGCTCATGGCTATTAATTTCATTTCATTCTTTGAAATGCTGTAAAATATAGATGCGATGGAAATCCGAGTTTTAACGTGCTCTCACTATGTTGACAAGATGAGCGTAGAATGTTAATAACACTTTTTACCCCAAATGACTGGAGAAGAAGGCAATAATCACGTAAACAGCGTTTCATGGCTAGTTTCTCGGTGGTGGTGGATTGTGAATGTCTATGCTCAATGTGGCTTCCTACGTAGGTGGACCACATTCCTCCCCATTCTATTTCTTCTATATGTATTATGTACAAATAATATGTGCACTTCATAAGATACTGCATAATTTTATTATTCTCTTTATCGTGCTTGTGTGTGAGACAGGTACAAATACATACTATTATATGTATTATACTTATACTACTACTACTACTACACGCTCTGTAATATCTTTTTACCATTCTAAATACATTTTTCCTTCTTATTACACTAATATATTCCTCAATAAATATTGCCTTTGAATATATGAACTATTACCAATATTATATACTCGTACAGTGGTACGGCCATGCTATCGTCTAACCAACTTATGGATCTTTTGCTCAATGTTTAATGTGGACATAAAGAAATCATTATTGAATTCTTTCCATTTCGTGCAGGATGTGGTACATAGAAGTGCTAGTGGTAGTATTCGCTTGTAAATTCAGGTCGTTTACATAGAAAATGTATTTCTATAGTTATATAAGTATTAGGAGTTTAAGATGTAATGAGGGATCTGCATATATCGCTTAATTTTAATAGATGAGTTGAATTTACAAAGTATGACTGTTGTAATAGCAGTCTGAGTCTGAGTGAAATAAATGATTTGTACGTTTGTAATGCGATGATGATGGAAATTCGGTAGGCTCTAAGTTGGTAAATTGCAGTGTCCCGACTAGAAAGGAACCACACACTTTGTTTGCCGTGCTACATACGTATTGTAATCTACGAGCGTGCAAAGAAACTTGATAATACGTAAATTGATGCAAGTGGAATAGTTATTAACTAACTAAGATAAGTAGTCGTCGGAAAATACGATGAACATTAAAAAGTTACGTGAACCTGAGCACATAATAATAATAATATGGCTATCCAAGAGAATTAAATTATGACTTGTATGGGTAAATAGTACATAGTTATGGAAGGAGTGTGAGAGGAGCTGGTGATCGTATCGAGGCAATGATAATGTGATGGAGACAGACAGAAAAAGATCTAGAGGTAATATCTTTCATTCTATTATGCGTTGTGTTCTGGTGTTATTTAGTATTTAGAAAGAAACATTGTGTGATATTATGTAGACAATGAAATGCAACAATGTTTTTGAGCCAGAGGTATCTCTATCCGTATATTCACACCTACACTCTAAAAAATTCAACCTCAAAAAATCACACCTATAGACAGTTTTTCCTCGTTTCGGGAGATGAAATTCGTATTAAAATGCCAAAATCTCTATAAAGAATAATGTTCTTGCCGACTACGTTCGAATTTTAATACATTCATTTAGGATGGAAAGCTGAACATGACTCAATGAGAGTCTCTACCTTTACCGTGTATGATAATTATATCTTTTGTAATGAAAGAGTTATGAAGCAACTATAACCATTAACCATTAGCAGTTAAAATAGTTTTGGTAGGAGCCCACGATCTCTCAAATCCCTTTCTATCCATCCGTCCGTTTCTTAAATCCCATTTGGACAACAATAAACATTCAAAAACCCTTGGCTCACTGTTTGTTTGTATGTAAGCAATAGAAGAATGACTACGTGGTCTGCCGCTCTTATGGTCTCTATAATTCATTTACTAACACTTTTATCTCCTTGTACTGTGACTCACCTATTCAACCTACAACTACCAACTCAGACTCACAGGCAATGGCAATAGCAATTCAAAATCCAAACCAAACCAAACGCTACTCAAATAATAGAAAAAAATAGAAAAGGCAGGCCATCGGTTTCTTAAATTCTTATTTAATGCCACTCTGACAGGAGATTTAAAGTAAAGCCATAGCCACGCCAAGCCTACCATCTACCAACCCATGAACAACAACAATCTCAAATGAGAGCAATACCATTTGGAAAACATTACTTCGTTTCGTACTCATCATACCAAGCAGGTACTCACATCAGGACTCATATTATTGACTCGAGTACGACTACGAGCAATGAAACTTGAATTTGACTTTGAATACACTCAAAAAGTTAGTTATTCAAGACAAGTCAGCTCGAATTAGCCGAAGGCAGGGCATTGACAACGCACAGAAATGCCAAACCAACAACATAAGTAGATATTACATGTACATCCTACAATATTGTAAAATACAAAAAACACAGGAAGAGAAGAAAAGATCTGTTCTCGAATGACAAACCATAAACACCACTGTTCGCTCTCAACTCTTCTCTCCTGGCATCATCATATCATAATATCATCCCAGAACACAACCAAAAGCAAACACAGATACATGCACGCTCAAAATACAATGCCTAACACACAGGCTACCAGACTCTCCTCACTTATAGCCATTACACCAATATTATGCGGCAATGTCACATCGACAAATCTTGCATGTTATTGCAGATATATTCAAAAGATTCTACTTGTGTGCACACTATAGACAAGAATTCAGAAGCTGACTGACTGGTTGACATGACTTTAGGCCACTACATACACAACACACAAAATACATCTTCTATATGACTCTGCGTTTCATGTTGCGGCTCAATGTGCAGCACTACAAGCACAACTTGCAAGAACTCGGCAATGTTTCAAGTTAACAAAACATAGCGAAGCTCTATGTCACAATGGCATTAGACTCTATAGATGAGTTTGATACAATTTCTAAAAAATGATAATTGGCTTCAGGGTATCTATTCCATTACAATAATTCGCTCAGCAGCTTCCCCGCTTCTCGGTCTCATCCGACATCCCATCCAGACTGCTCAACCATACACCAACCAACCTAATAAAATAGCACACACACAAAGAAGCCTACAAAATAATATTCTCCAACATTCTACTGCTTCACTCCTACCATTGTCTTATATAGCAGTCTCATTTTTTCCCATCTCAAATTCTCCTCCACCACCAATATACGCTTACTTTACTACGCTCCTTCTATTTTTTCCTTTCTACACTCTCCATTACACTCTCATCGTCTATGCGTCTCATACTACTCCTCCATTATACTTACAAGAAAATAATTTGTGTAATGGAATAAAGCAGTAAAGCAATTTGCAAATATTAAAAACTGTTCTAATCGATTTTCCCTTGTCTTCCCTGCCAAGTCGTTTTTTATATTTCCCGTTTCATTTTACTACAGGATGACTAAATGAGTACCAAGAAAATAAAACACAGCTACATTCACATATGTGTACTCTGCATTACAAAACTACTAATCACAGCTCGGTTGATCACAAGCAACTAAATATATTATGGCCTATAGGCATATGAGCATTTACAATATACTGAATGAATGTATTGCTACTTAGAAAATAAAATAAATAAATAATAAAATATATTTTCTGCGCACACTCATTCCCTCTAATAGTATTTAAACAAACAGATAGTTATTAGTTGTATAGACGATAATTTAAGCTTATATTATTAGTCCACTGAAGATTTTTCCCCGAGAAGTAATTTCTAAGAGATCAAGCATTCAATTATAATTTTAGTGTGATTTGATACTAGGCCTTGGGATGAGGAAGGAGCACTGGAGAATGGTACAGAGAGGCTGCTAGAGACACACCATGTATCAGAAAAAGAAAAGTACTGGAGAAAAAGAATTTTGCTTTGGTTGATCACTTTCAAGACGAACAGACTGGAGTTGCAAAGCAAACCTCTGGAGAAAATAGCTAGTCCACTCGAAGACGACGAGAAAGAGAGAGAGTGAAAGAAAATCATCTTGGTTTAATATGAAAGAATGTATCTGTAAGATAGTAGCAGAGTGCAAGTTAAGACACAGTCGTCTCCATATATAGCAGAAGAGTCTTGTGAACTGTTAGGAGCAAACAGCTCGGCAGTCGTAGATGATGATTATGAGTTTTTTGTGTATATGAGTGTTTTGGCAGTGCTAGATGGAGAAATGGTGACAGAAGATGCGAATGTCATCCGATACACTCCTGCACCAACAACACTAACTATCCAAACCATGAAATCCCTATGCACAATGTATTTATAGCTTATATACTTTAGTTCAACCACAACAGTGGTCTGTGTAAAAACCCGTGTGTAAATACACACCGTATAGGCACAACGTACTTGTGTGTAACGTGTTAAAGTAAAAGTCTGAAAGTCCGTAAATGTCATCGAGGAAAAGTGGTAGGTGAAGTCCAATTGGGCCAGCGAATGATTCGATATGAAATAGAGGCTCTTGTAAGCCCCTTCATTTAGCTCCGCTGTCGTCTTAGAATCCATTCCTGTGGTTTATTTTTATGGTCATTTCACTAGGAGCTCTTCTCACACTCACTGTGCTCTTAGATTGAATTTATTCGCCAACCAAATTGACCAAAAATGACCTGGTCCGGAGGGGTCACATCTTTTTCATGCTGTAAGTTATACGGCACATTTGTGTTGAGTAGTGGTCCAAGTCTTCGTCTTCTTTTCGTCCAACGCTCTTGCCCCTCTGTCTTGTAATGTATGTTATACCGACGACCACTTCCACTATTTCTTCTCTACCTACAGTTAACTTTGTCTCGTGGATTGTTGCCTTGTTGCCTTCTTCATACATTGCCACGCTCAAATAATATCATCGCAGATATGTGTGCTCTATAAACATATACGACGTAGGTATATGAATATAGTTGTGGTCGTGGCAGGAAAACTCACCCGCATCTTTGCCGTCATATCACACAACTCTTGTCGTGGACACGGATGACCAAAGCAACAGCAAAACCTGCTAGCTGTAGCTCCGGCAAAATGCGAACCACAGAATCTCTCACATTTTATCATCTCCTAATGGAGTTATAAGCTGTAATGTAATGTACAAGACCTTTCTCTTACCATCATCCCACACTACACTTACGTCGCCTTTCTATATAAAATATTTATATATACATATATATATATATATATAAATGCTGCAGCATGCCCATTATATTCCTATACTCTATCACCGCTATTTACATTATTGCGAACGGCTATCGTCATATTTTTATAGATATGATAGAAGTATAATATATAGGTACCTATGTAATGGTTTACGTACATTGCTATCTTCAATCTTTAGGCAAGACAGCGATACATAGATACTTTGCGTTACTTTTTACTTACTTTGCGCTACTACAGCACACATAATATTTGTCTGCGTCAAGGCATACGTACCAGAAGTGTGTTTCAGATATATATACAACATTTGGTAATAGTAAGACGCATAATATCATCAGCCACTTAAAGGGACAACTGCTGACTGCATGCTCCTATAGTACTAAAGAGAAAACAAGCACATACAAACTACACGCGATATGACCACTATCCGCCCAAAAACACATCAAATACATGCCATTGATTTATTTGTAGAAATCTGAGCAACTCACATTAGCCAGCTTATACGAGCAACTTCAGAGAGCCATCCGAAGTGCAAAGTTTCTTTTTTGTGAACACTTTATGAGACGATCTATCAACACTCGACTAATTAATGGCCAATATTGTAGTGGACTGAGAGAGAGAGCAGTATTCTTCCTTGCCCATGCCGTCAAGGAACTATAATGTAACTCACAGAGCTAACTGTGTTGTAGTGTATAGGAACATTAGCAAGCAATAAGTACTGACTGTGTATGTGTCTACAACCACACTAGACCTGCTGATACTTCTTACTCCTATACTACTAGTATAATAATAACGTTTGAGGTATTTTCGTTTCCCCGTCATTTACAGAGATCTTAAAATACAGAGATACACATTTCCCTGTGGGAAGTAGCCAGTGCAGTATCTGCTGCGTAAAATTGCTATATGTTTAGTATATTGTACACACGTTTTAAGTGGTGGAAGTAGAGAGTTGGTTGGTGGTGGTGATTTGACAATCCAAATTGAGCTTTGCTATTTGGACTTTTCACGTAGTGTTGTTACGTAGTTGTGTGCTGAGAGATATAGAGATACAGATGGTTACTTAAGAGTAAAGTTGCTCATAGACATTAACTGGAATTCAAGCCAAAGAGACAGGAAGAGAGGAGGAAGTAAATAGGAGAGTTGCTGTTGGATATTATGTGTTTGAGTTAAGTAGAGTAGAGTTTGTCTGTCATATACACATTGATTTGTCATAAAGGGGAAAGCAGTTGGAGAATTAAGACGTTAGACTAGAAGGAATCAAAAAGTTATCGGGAGGGCAAAGGGAAAGACAAATATGGGTCTGTGGTGTCCGATAAAAACGATACACCCAGCGTGATGTTTTTTCTCTGCTCTTTGCCGCAGCAATAAGGGGGAAAGAAAGAAGACATTACTAAAGTGACCAGGCTAATAGCTCAGGGATTTAAGTTTTTCTTACTCTGGAGATGTTCTTTGCCACACTTTTATGACCCTAGCGGATCGGATTGTTGCCGCACCTGCATTATTGGCTTCCCGGTCTATCACAGACTACTTAACTCCTATGTGCTGCGTATCTTCATACAATATACACATACACGGTGCTCTTATGGCTTATACACGGAGTCAGAGAGAACCAGAACCACACGGCTATTATTCTATGATCTCTTTTCGTGTCTCCCGCATACCACATGTACATAGCTAATGCTTGTACTCAACAACACAACCTATATACACGTACAAGTACATATATTTCCAAAGTCCAATATTGCACTACGTAGGTTTATGATTATATATCTGGTCTATTGCAAGGAGATATTTTGATAGACATAAACAGATAGGTAGTTAAGTGTATTTGTGTTGATAGAGACTGTAGTGAGTTTTATAACTGACAAAGGTAAGTATGTAGGTATATAGTTTATATACGGTGTGTATATTTCCAACTCTCATTCACTTTCATCTTTCTGGCCTTTAGTTTATATTTTACTTAGCTAAAAGTCTTTCTGGCTTTACTCACACGGGCTCATTCTGTGTCCTTGCTAGGATCCTTTGTTTATTGGCAATTGTGGCCTCTCGGATCAACACTCACTCCTCTAAGAAACAAACGGAACGCTCAAAGGGGAAAAATCAAAGCCTTCTTGGATATTTCCTTCAAAATACCTCACATTTTATGATCCCTCGAAGACCATCATCACATCGAATCTCTATTCTCGCTCCTCTTCCATTCTTTTCTCTACTTTTCTCTTTCATTTCTTCACTCAGAGTTTCTGTGTCGACAGACAGTTCACAACAACAACCAAACATTACAACACAATGTTATCATTCCGTACGATACACAATAATGAAAATAACTCAGCTTTTAAAAGCGTTTCATTATACTCAACCTCAACTCACAGTTCTACTATTTATTTATATGAAGGAATAAATTCCGACTCAAAGCAATATGCACTTATTGTTACTGCAACTATGTGCTCCTGCTGCTGCTCCTATATTTATTTGCGAGATAACATTTCTTTATATTAGCGGAGTAGGAGTCGGAATGAATGTTATATGGACGTTGTGTGAAATAGGGATATAATGTTTGAGATTGTTTGGAGCATATAGATATTTTATGTATTACACTGGTTTGAGTCTGACTTTGATATCAGTGTGGCTGTCGTTGGTTATACAGTTGAAATAACACTGTCGTCACATTATCACTTCATTCCCTTTGAGAAAACCTGTCGCTTTCTCTATTTCATATGAATTCTCACCGTCACAGCTTGTACTTAGGTGCGATCGAAGGGCCATCGTAAAATTAAAAGATCGCAAATCTTTCCAGTTGCATTCTGAGTGGCGTATGCAATAAAAATTCAAAACCTGTCATAACCATGTGACCCCAGCAGGTTTTTATGTCAGCTACTAATTTTTATTCATCTTTCGACCTCTTTTACGTTCCCTGTCAAATCAGGCAGCGTAACTTAACTAAAAGCTAAGATAACACGTTCTCATTTGTATTCATTATAGGGGATGTGCTATCTACGCTTTCCTTGTATTTATTTTTCTGTCGCACATTACATCGTAATACTTATTTATGAATGCCTCCTGCTTATTATATACCTTTTACATCATAAGACAAGATTGATTAAAGATTTGTACGATTTGCTCATACACTAACTAGAGCAGCTGCAAGTCGTGTGTAAGACTTGCATCTACATAGCAATGTGTATTTGCATTTCATTTTTGTAAATAGAACGAATAGACTTGGGGAGTCAGGAGTCTGAAAACAGAGACAAGGAGTGTCTTGTACTTGCACAAATACAAATAGTGTACAGTAATGTCAGTATAAATTTGAATGGCAAAGCATATTAAAAAAGAAATGATTGTTAATATTAGCAGCACTACTACTATACTCGGAGGACGAGGAAAGTGTATTGAGCCTCCAGAAATGAAGACTGTGTGTTTACAAGTTGAAACGTGTGCTGGTGTGAGAAATATCAAGGAATGCAATGCATCCATTGTCCATGTAAAAGTTGAGAGGCGACCACGGCCACGGCTCAGTCAGACTTTGCTACAATACGGCGTCTAGTCCTCAACGTAGTAAGTTGAGTCTTCAGTGTGTATATTTGCATTTGCATTGTGTAGGAATGAAGATTAAAGTTGTGAGATTTGAGTAGACTCGTTCAGAATTCAGTGAGAGTGGAAAGTAGGAAGCAGTTAGCAGGGATGTGATGTGTTGGCTTTAGAACGAAATAGTATTGTAAATATGCAGAAACGATTCTTGTAGAGTGAGAGAGAGAGAGAGAGAGAGAGAGGAATGGAAAGACCATATAGTAGTTAGAATAGTTACACACACCGAATTGGTATGTATTGTGAATCGGGAAGTAGAGAAAGAAATAAATCATGGCGAAATGAATGATGCATGGAATAGAGCATGGATCTAGCCAAGTCCCGATGCAGAAGATTAATGTGTCAAGTTGAACCAACAGATATCCCAAGTTTTATGAATATTTTTTCCTGCAGAGGAGACCAGGAGACGGCAATACAGTTAAAGTAACGAAAGGCATAACATTCCTATCAAGCAAACCAACTCAAGTAGTCGGTAAGGTATGAGAGTTGTTGCCTTGCCGCGACACGATGATGCTGATGCGGTGGATATGCCATTGTTACCACAGTCTCTTTAGCAATATTACTAAATATTGCTGTGTGCACCAGATATTTAGAAGTAGTCTCACAGTACACCACACTACAACAGAGGAGCAAAGCCTTCATCATCATACCACACACACAAAATGCTATATAATATTTTGTCCTTCCGCGACTTCAGTTCACTTCGTTTCCCCAGTCCACAGACCAAGACCAGCAGCAGAAACTCAACGAGACTTACAATCAGAGTAAGTATTAAAAAAGAAAACGAAAAAGACGGAAAAGGAGAGAGAGAGAGAGAGAGAGAGGAGACGAGAAGAGTACCTAAGTTGATGGGCCGCGCCGCTTATGCAAGGCAATAAAATAGAAGCAATAGGAATGCATCTGTATTATTCTTTTCCCTTTTCCCTAATCTTTTATATGAGCCAAGAGAGGACGAGTGCAAAATCATTTTTTCCTTCAGAAAATAATTATACACACAACAGGGTATCAATGTGTGTGGGTTCGGTCCGTCGAATAACTTTATGCATTATTTAATGTATGATGTATTGGAAAAGGGAGAGAGAGTGAGAGAGTGCGAGATGATAGCACAAAACACAACAGAGAAAATTTTCAGCTTGTTGTTTTCATGTAAACTATATTCTCTTCTTATAAACAAGTATTATAGTGCTGTAGTAGTGCAGCAGGAGAAGGAAGGTAATGCCTCATGTAGTAGTATGGGGAATTGGAATAGCAAAAGAGTAAAGTCTACACATAAAGCAAAAACTATCTATACACAGATATATATCCGTAATGTATAATAACAGTACACCAATACCAATAATGCAAACATCTACTACTGCTACGATCTCTACCACACACCACCTACTATTTATTTATATACAGACGACGCTCCTGTGTTGTATTAGGACTTAGTGCAGTAAGTAGTGGTAGCTTTGCAATAAAAGCTTCAAAATCTACTGGTGGTGGTTGTATGGTGGTGTAGTAGGCTAAGTGAGTGAACAAACGAAAGGAAACCACGAGCACAGTTCTCACCGCTGCTCCTTCTCCTGTATACTCCTGTCTCTGGATTCTTCTCTGACTCCCAACTAAACTTCTTGCCATAATATTACATAATAAAGGAACATCTATAGATAAAACAATTCCTAATAATATTTCCGAACCTTATTTCCACCTTTGGTTCGTATCACTCAAGGGGTATATTACTAATGCATCCGAGCATTTCCTATATATGTGGCGTATCAAATAATATTAAAGTCTGTAATATATTTGCCAAGTCTCCCCAATATAAACACCTCGTTCGTGGAACATATAGATGCAGCTAGGTGTGCAAGTTAACTAATAAGGGTGGGAACTGGCTCTGATACCATTATAAATATCGTGGTAGTGAATGGTTAAGTTAAGTCACTTAAGTTGGTGTCTGCTTTCTACTGTTCATCATTACTCTCGTGTTGTATAGGAGGAGTAGGCATTTTCGTATATAAAGTGTATCTCTGAACGTACATCACTAATAATTGTATAAAAGAGCATTCTTGTTAAGAAATAGAGTCGCTGGTCGGGCACTGGCGTAGTTACTGCTACTTTATTTTATTCACCTACGCTATTACATAATACAACACTAAATTCCATCGTAGCTATCCGTAGTTTCCCCGTTTCCTTTAAAGGTTTTTCCTTTCGTGGCTTAAGATACTAAGTAAGTTACAGCCGTGTTACTTATACATAAATATATTGTGTTGTCGTATATTTCTGCTGCAGCCGTATTTTTTCGTGCCAATATACTACTTGTTCTATAAAGGAAAAGAAGAAGAAGACTAAGGCTATTTGTTTTGAGTAAACTGAACTAAAGTAAAACTAAAAGTACAGTCATGGTTGGAGTGGGTAAGAAGACGAAGAAGGTAAAATGAGAGAATGTTGTGTATAGACATATAGTGTGGTAGGAGAAGTAGTTGGATAATATGAGACTTGGATTGGAGTTGCACGTCTGTCTCCTGTCTCGCAGGAACATATTCCATGTTCATCTTCTTCGTGTGCTTCACACACTATTTATGGGGTTACAAGTACATAAAATAGGTATAAGAGTGGCTTACAAAAAGCAGCAAATTTCATCGAAATCGTCAATAAGCAAGTTTACGTCTCCTTTGGGCATCGGTTCTATGAGACGGAGACTCCCCTATTCCCGATACACACACAACTCTAGTTTACGACTTGCCAAATACAATTTCGCAAAACTTCCCATCATGGACAAACGGCTCTCTTTCATTCTTATATTGTACCTGTTAGTCCGTTGTCAATCTCCTGTTAACTCTTCCAGTTGTCTCTCATTTATTATTATTATTCACTCTCCTCAGTTCTCCCTCAAACTTTTCTGACTGTCTCTCACTAATATTATGATATATTGCATCTCACTGTGTAATGTAAACCCATACTACGACATTCCTTTCCTATTATTCTCGATCTGAGCAACTAAACAAACTATCTGTACATCTGCATGTCATACAAAACTAAATGCAAGTAATCTTCTCAAGTTACCAGTTATGAATATTATCCCTAATATATTTTCTATGAAAGTACATAGTAGTTCTGTTGTTGTACTGATATTGTAGCAGCTCGTATTATAACACTTGTAAATTGCTCCATCTTAAAGCTTGAAGAAGAATGAGCATGTTACGTATGAAGATTAGAATAACAATGCAGAGTGCATGCATACGTACAATCGGATTTAGATATGCTCTGTGTCTGAGATGCGACGGGAGGATTAGTTGATTGGATTACCTCTTGTTTTCTCTTCAGCTTGGATTTTCAGTTTTCATTTTTAAGAGTCAAGAAGAGACAACGACGTATATACGTAAAATGTTCTATGCCTGCCGAACGTGTGAAAAAAGAGAGATGGTAACAAGTGAGCTGCTTTCGATACAATTCATTGTAGGACATGGTATAAGTAGTTTGGTACGGCTACGAATGCTCACTGCTGTTGCTGCTGTGCCCGGTCTACAAAAAAGTGAAACAAGAATGGCTAGGACTCCCCGCTGTCCCATCTGAACAATAATTTCCACCAATATTTCATCGATTAGTTCCAATAAGAATAAGATAGCAACTATAAAAAAGGAGGGAGAGTGCACGAGATGCTCTTTCCCAGCCTTATCACTTTACTACCAGTCAAATCACTCCATAAAAAAGATGACAAGAGACTCTCGAAAACATATAGCAATATAGATCCATTAAATAAGCAACAACGGCTCTTTCACCTACACGGATATCGTTTGACTAGCTTTGATTTTGTTTGTCTGCTTCTACTCTATTATGCCTTGACATGATGTAATGATAGAATACCACTTAAATTCGGGTATTCCAAATCTCAAACACATTTTTTACGCACAATGCTATCAAATACATCATAATATTGCATTCTAACCTTATAAGTATCTGTACCAGTTATATGTAACAACATGTTTATACACAACTATAGCTGGTATTCTCTTTCGAATACCTACTACAATAATTCAAGTATGCATATATTTTTTTTTGTGTAGGCATATCCTAGCACATACTAATATATCATATTGCTTTTTACCAATCCACTCTTTTCATGTGAAAAGTCGTATAGAACAAAACGAGGTTATATTTACGGTGAAAACATTAAAGGCAAGTGGAAATCAAAATGCCAAGTTGTACCCCACTATCACCACCACTGCTACTGAAACTACTACAGACTGAATGGCTAATGCTGTTACTGCTGGCAAAAGCATATATAGAAAAAAAGTACTGTGTGTACTTTTTCGTGAAATCTACGAAACACTTAGGATGAGATAGATAAAAGTTATTTGGTAAGGGTGAAAGAAGGATGAAAATAAATAGAAAGACAGAATCGGATTGCATGTATGTAAGGATCAGTGACGTTGAGAGATGGACAGAGAGGAATTTAGTGAGAGAGAGAGGCAAATGCAATTTCATGCAAATCATGTGTGATAGTCTGGTCCATCCTTCCGTCCGTCCATCAGACAATCCAAGAATGGCAAAAGGGAAGTTAAACTACTGTTCAGTATAGAAATGGGGAGTATGGTGGAGAAACATAAGAATAACGTTTAGGCACGCTTTGTTATGCATCTTCCTATACAAATATTTATATTTGAATGTGTGTACATGTATGTGTAGTAATAGAGGGTGGTTGGATTTGGATTAACCTCAAGTTTGCTTTCGGTCGCCCCATATCGTGTGGTAAGAAGACGACTGTCGTATGGTTTGCGTTCATTCGGTTTTATGTTGCAGTGGACAGTATAGTAGAAGGACAGGACAAGGAAGACAAGTGGACATTTCACATTGTAGCCTTATAAACACAAAGAGACGAGAGTTACGTGGACCAGGACATTAAAAGACAGCTCGGGCTCTGCTCAAGTCTCAAGTGTACACATTTATATCGGGAGACGTGAATGTGAATGGACGGCGGACAACTACAAGAAGCATTATGTATGTAGATATGAAAGAGTAAGTCTCTCTGCCTTGTAATGATGCAATATTAGGTAAGGTTGGTATTGTACATGTACACGTAGTTGTATTACTACAACTACTTCTGCTACTACTACATATTAAGTGTATTATGTTGGTATGTGGGTTTAGAACTACTAAATATAAATGTATCTATGATATATACTGGTATGCATGTAATATTAGTTGAGTGTGTAAGCAATATTGTAATGTGGTAATAGTAATATTGTGTGTAGATATATGGCAGAATCCTGGACATGGCAATGCGATGGAGAAAAGACAAGGCAAGGTAAAGCAAGGCAAGGGTGATTTGAGTCAGTGTGGGACAAGTACCCCTTTCCTGTCCAAGCCTGTACCCACAAATCATCAAAAAACGAGTTGAAGAAACCAGAGGGAAATAGAAATAGAAGGATTTTTGTTCAATAAGATTCTTGTCAAGATCTCTTGTCCTGTTTGGCTGCTCTTTGTAAATGCTCATATCACATTTCCTCTGTTGGATATAATATAAAATGATCAGCGGGGGAGTGTTCGTCTACGTACAGAAAATACCATGAGAAACGGTGGATGAGCCAGCCTGGGCATAGAAATGTCCACCTGTACCAAAAAATTTCGGTCGTAATGTCACCGGATAAATATCAGCTCAACATCATCCCTCCCATTTCCACAATCTATGGCCGTTCTTATGAATACAATTATTACGTGGTATATCAAACCTTTCTTTGCCTTCAGACGCATCAAACATTCAAATGCTTTCGAATTCCACCATCATATTCTCACAATCTTCCTTATTTTATTATTATAGACACAAACAAAATGAGCCACAAAAGATATTTCTAACAACCATTTCATCCATTACCTACGAAATCTGGCTCCTCTTCAGTTTTGACTCCACATTTATATTTATATTAATAGTTTACCTTAAAATCCAACCAAACACTCCCTAAGTAATAATAGTAGTAAGATATCTCCACAAGAAAATATGTTTGTAAAACACATCATGCACCTACGTACAAAACCCATACAGACTGTTAACAATAAACGACTTAACATAATAATGTCATACTGCAGACATACCAAGGCAATAGCAATAACTATTATCCTACCTAAATATCTTATTACAATTACAACGAAACTACCATTTGACATCACGTGTGTGTGTTACGCTATAATAATATTATGTATCCCCACCCCTACTCTCTACAATACAACAAATTCTCAATCTGTTTATACTGTAGCGTTATTTCAATTAAAATATGACTATCCATGGATTTGATGTGGTTCTGCACTACATATGATCGTGACATGATACAAATTTAATACTAAAACTTTCAGTGTTCACAGTTTTCTAATTTAGTAGCCCGACTATATGTATTGGTTTTACATAGGATGTTGTAGGAAGAGCGGAATGACTGTATGGTGGATTTGTACAGGGCTGATTATATACGGAGCAACTGTAATATGACAAGTGAGTTGAGGACGATGTGGTTGACTTGACTGCCAGCAATATATAATGCTACTACATTTACATTAGTTGTAATCAAGTACATTGAGATACATAACATTCATAAAAGAAGCACGGCAGACACAGATGCTGTCAAATCATACACACACAAATTCAGTCAGTCTAATTTCAAGTGAGCACAAAGCACACGGAGAGAAAGAAGAACAGAGAGGTGACTGAGTATGTCTCCGTGTATAATAAGGTTGTCTGTATATCAGTACATTTATACATTCACACACATTACTGAGAAGGAACAGTGTTGTAGCTGTAGATGAGTAGAGTGGGATCGAATAAAGTAACATAAAATAAAATAACATGGCCAGGCCATGTCGAGTTTTCAATCCTTCCTGTACTCAGGAGATGATGATGATGATGATGAGGATGATGATGATGATGAGAAGATGTAGATGCACACATATAGAGAAAAGAGTTTCCTCGCTCCGTGTGTGTGTATGTAGTAGTGAGTGAATTTGTGTGGAATTGTAGAAGCTTAGTTGTAGTGTCGGCATTGGGAAAAGGGCAAAAATGCCAGCGAACATGATTACCGCATAGATCCAATTATGAGCAATTAGATTTTTTTCCTCAGGACAAGATATAATAAAGGGAGTCGTCATCATTACGGGATGTTCTTGCGGTGACATACACAGAGAGAGAGAGAGCAGATACGATTTCTCATCATCATTCTCATCCTTTGCCTCATCCTCATCACAAACCCTCTTCAAGATGTTTTTAATTATGCACGGACCAGACAACCTCACCAAATCAATGAAAGAAATTCTTTGATTATCCACGAATGACTCCATTTGACATCATCATTCCCTTCCATCCGCTCCTCTCGTCTCGTTTTTTTCCTGATGTGATGTGATATGCTTTTCGCAACTCTCTCAAGCCTCTCTGTGTGTGTATGTTGTGTTCTATGTCTCACAGTAGAGTTTGTCAATCCATCTCGCTCTGTGACTTCTGCCTGCCTGCGTTTCCTTTCCAATAATGCCTGGCACTCCACACAGCCTGTTAATATGATCCTTTTAGCTCAACTAGTTCAACTACACAGAGATACACCGACTCCCTATCAAATCTCCACACCAACACCACAACCACCGGAATCTATCTTCGTCTAACCAGCAAGAACAACTCTCGTTTCTATCATTATTATTATATTTATTCATTCAGAGATGTGAAGATAGTTACCGATATGCATAGCATATCAAAGTCTTTTTATTTTCCGATCTCTACTCATTCACTGCTACTTTTCTTCTCGTAAAATGACGCAAATGAATACCAGAGCAAATCCAGATTCTCTCAAGATCATCGTTGCACACTACTTTAACCAAGACAGCACACATATTTGTATATGTGCACAACAAATATTTACAAATACAAGGCCAGCATAACGACGACGATGACGAAAACGACTAGGACGACGAAAAGAAACTGAAAAACCGGCAGTTCTCTCCACACGGAGAATCAAATGAGTAGAGGCGATGTCAGATTTTGTGACTGATGGCTTCCTATGCAATCATTCACTTTTTTCCTTATTAAAACTGTATTGCCTACAGCCTTCGTTCGCATTGCTTTGCTTAGCTTTACTTGATTCTACTTTGCTTTTCTTTGCTCATCCAATCCATCCCTCTCGAGCTCAAGTCTCTTCAATCCAATCCACTGCTCATTTGTGAGACTACCCGTTGCTGCCTCTTTTCCTATTACTTTCCGCACTTAAATTCATCTTATGTTCGCGTACTCTGTCTGCTCAACACAGCACTACACACAAAGTCGGCTCCATCACTATTACAAACCGTATTAAATGTTACTAAGTATATTATATTACTTCTTCTGCAAACTACACGCTAATACTATTAGCATTGCATTTTCTGATCCTCTGTCTATTTCATTTACTACTGTCGACTTCAGACTCTACATGGCAATCCTACAATATAGAACACTAGTAAAATAATATATAATTCTTTCGGTGTATTTAATGTAGAAACTTCATAGCCAGTCTACATACACACAGCAACTACCATCTCGTACGACAATCAATTTAACTCTGTCAGACACGAAACTCGTTTTTTATTACTCGATTACCATTCATCAATAAAATACTCTGCACCATTCCACATCATATTATTATCTGTGAGCCTTGCTAATCTTTAAGTGTGATTTGTAGCTCTAATTAAACTACCAATGCTTAAACACATACACAAATACATTCCAGCCTTTCGTATTGTTAAGTACCATGTATCACTTCACTACACACTAATATTATTTTATGTTCTCCTTTCTTTCTATTCACATCACAAACATAACATAGCAGACATAATGAGTACATTTATGACTTTCAACAGTCAAGGAAGCTTTATATTAAAATAAATTCCCTTTGCTGCAAATGCAACATCGGTAATTGCAACAACAGCAGTGAGTAAAGTAGAAGTGGTAGTGGTGCATCGGTAGTGATGGAAATGAAGTCTTTCGTAGAGCTCAGGTAATTAGCATGCCATATCCTAAAGCAAAATTCGCATACCTTTTTCTTTACCCTACAGAATACAAATTCATCTGTTGAGCGCTAACCATGCACATACATAAGAACAATTCAACACGGCATAGTAATTTTATTACCATACACAACTAACACAACTTCCAGTACCCAAAATCCCATAAAGTGTTGTACATTCATGGTACGCATGTGTTCGTATTGACAATTTGAAATTGTATTAAATTACAATGTTTCTTAAACACATCGTAATTATTTCTTATTTCTTAGAATTTGTCTTGTGAGTAATGACAATGACTACGTGTATATAAGTACCTCACTTACTTTGAATTGAACATGGTATATCTCCATGATGCTTTTGATGTATAACTATTATTGTGTATTGTGTTTAATATGTGGCATTTCTCCATTTCTGTCAACAAACATAGAGAGATACACTCTCACAGGCACATAGAGTGTACAGCCACAGTATCAAAACAAACATGTCAAAAGGAAATAAAATCTGCTACCGCACATGGGATATTTTGACACGTCTCACTCTCACCCACTCACAATCAGCTTAGCCGACAATGAGTGAAGTCAAATGTAAAGTTCATCATACCCCTGAAGAAAAGCTATAGAGTGAATACATTCATGACGCTAAATGATCTTGGTGAGCATATGAACAAGATATTTCAGTCAGGAGCTGAATTTGTTCATATGGGCATAATATCTGTCTGCCTCTAATGTGTTCTTAGCTGGAGAGCTCCCTCAGCTCAGTCGCTCCACTCCAAGTCATACTTTAACACATTACCTACACGATGAACACGGATTTCAGAGGAGGCGAGACGAGATAATGAGAGGAGCATTGTGTTCTCTTATGAGATATCGGGTGTGGTGTGCCTCAACGAAATATCCCTGCCTTGTACCTTACTCTCCTCGTCACTTCTTTTCAATTTCTTCTTCACTGCAACCACGAATAAATATATAACTCAGCTAACATCCCACAAAACCGTCCGCTGTCTATAGGAATGTCCGACTTACAAGTTACAACACAAGATCAGAAGGAAATCATATTATTAGTGCTCATCGCTCACAGAGGAAAGCTGAGAAATCTTGCCACAATATTATTTCTACCAAAGGAAGAAGATGAAGATGATATTGTTATTATTACAAATACATAAAGCATGTTGGTAGGTACACAAACACACTTTGTACTGTGTGCTACCTATATAGATACAATATTTCGTACACACTTATGTGTAACATTACTAATACACGACTAACACAGTGTGAATAAAGAACTCACACAGTTAAAACGCAGGTACAACAAAAGAAATCCGGAGAGGAGCATTGATGATGATGGGATGAAGCATAAAAGCCAGGTATATGACTATACAAGGACACACGTACATAAAATCTTATATAAAAGAAAAGTACGCATGTAGTATGTATACAGACACAGACAATATCCCAGCCAGATTATTAATGGGTAGAATTATGAGTGAGTTGGATATTAGAAGCATATACCACGAACGATAATATTCACGAATAAATGGAAGTGTGTGTTGGGATGAGTGGTTGAGGAATGACGACTATTGAAAGACAAGAGCAGACAGATACCACGTATGAATGTGAGCAGGAAATTATACAGTTCAGTGGAATAATATAGTGAAGCAATAAATATTTATTGAGGGGGACAATTAAGGCATCTTTTAGTACTCGCTTTGATTTCTAACGCTCTTTTTTCTACACTAAAGTGAAAAGAGTGGAGTCGCAGTCAAGACATCATGAAAGTGCCTAAGCACTAATTATCATTAGGGAGCCTTTTGGGGAAAGAAAAAAGGTTATCGTATAAAAATAAACAGCCTTACTCACAAATGAACAAAACAAGCCAATCAAACAAATTACCTTACATTACACTGCATTGGTTGCATCTGTATATTCGTCTTTGTACAAACAGCCAGCACAACAAAATCACAAGTAACAGAATACACATACATCGGACCATGCAATGAGTAAACTCACAACAACATCAACGCAACTACAAATAAAGCGTGTGTACCTACTAAAACACATAGAATCACATTGATTGCCATTGTAACATGCATAGCAAAAAGGATGGCTGCTGTGCTGATGTTGATGTTGATGATAGCTTTTATAATATTATGTTCCTCCAAAACACTAGGCTATACTGCTCCTACCATTTAACTCAGACGAAATACTTGTAGTACTAATACAAAGGTTGATATGACTTTTGGTATTTGTATTTAGTTAGTGTACATGGGAATACTTATAGTTAGAGTCGTAAGTAAGTATTACATCCACCCATTGCCATATAAAATATACCATTATAATATTTAACTAGACTAAATAGGAGACTAAATAGACTACAAGACCATCATCACATCACATAACGTAACATACTGCGGAAGAAAAGAAAGAAAGAGTAGCAGAGCATAGATCTGCCTTGTTTTGCTCCGTTTCGTCGTCCATGTCTGCACTAAAGCTATAAAGAGTCGTCGTAATAGCAATAGTACATCCGAGGAGTAGAGATGTACAAAAGTAGTATGGTTCAATATGCAATGCAAAGCTTGGCTTAGCTGATTGTGAGCAAGTAAAGCTGAAAGAGCAGTGAGCATTCGCTTTTTCATTCTTCTGTTGCTTATGGCCCTTTAATACAAATAATAACATGAGATCACTCTTCTCTCTTTCTTCGGCTAAATATAATACTGGGATTCCTAGGAGGAAAGCAGAGCAGGAGCAAGGCAATGCATACAGAGATATTACTATTACACAGAGTAAACGTACATATACTACAATTAAGTAAAGACCCTCATCTCCCATACTTACATTAACTTGAGCTACCCACAAATCTTTGCCCCTATTAATATCCATCATTTGCAATACTCTTCATCCATCCATATTTACTGCTTATGTTATGATCACGTTACGTCTTCTACGTACGCCGTGCTACGTACATCACAGAAGGACAACCAACTCTTCGCGGAATATAATGTAATATCAAAGCAAAACCATCATATTACTCTGGATAGTAGACGAGCTGTACACATAACGAAGCAAATACCATGCCAGTCGTCGTTAATGTTCCATTTCCAATGAAAAACTATTATTAACGTCAAACTAACTAGATTTGTCTGCCTCTGAATTTCCATCCATTACATGCTGCTTTCAATTAAAGCATTATCCATGAGCTTCTGGCTGAACATCGACAATCGTACATCTTTACAATAGGCTCATTCTTTTACACACTGTGCCTCTAATTGTCTACATCAAATAAACTAATACGCTATAGAATGTCGACTGATTGCCCTAAAAGAAAACAGCCAAATGCCACAAAAAGCACAGATATAACGATGAATAATGTGTTGCTATCATATTATCAAGAATCTGCTAATAATGATGACGAGATTTTCAAAAACAAACTAAACAAATCATTTCTGATGAATATTTCATTTTGTTTTTCCTTTCATGGGAATTCTACTTGGTGATGACAAACTGCGCAAAAATAAAACAGGTTATGGATCTTTACATAGTCTAAAATGAAGTGAAATTCATAGTCAATCACTATAAAATTACATATTTTATTGTAGATTTATTTTCTTATACGTATACGTATAAGGAAGCTCAATTTCTTTCTCACCTATCCAATTTTGCATATCATTGTGATAGGACAAATAATTTTATATCTGATTTGAAAATACTGTAACAAAATTCAATTACGACAATTTGATATCTGATTAAAAGGCAATTATTTTGTATGAATGAAAAATTTACGAAAAATATGTAAGTTTCCCTGTTGTTTTATTAATAATATGCGTTTTACACGGAAAGGTATAAAATATGCATTGTGTAGCTTTTCATTCATTTCGATTCTCCTACGTTCCTCTTGTCATTGCTTACGTATGCGACATTTAACAGTAAAAGTAAAGCGAGAGGAACTTTAAATTGAAGTGTTACGACTGGCATAATGCGATGTATGAAAATAGAAGTGGAAATTGAAAAGAAAGACAGACAGAGACAGACCATGCATGGCAACATGAGTGATTTGGAGCCTTTGAGGGATAGGTCTATCCTGTGCAAGTGTTATAATAACGTTGATAAGCAATTTGTATGAACGTCGGCGGAATGTAGAGATATGTATGCGTTCATATGCAGTTGGAATCAAGTATTCGATTTGATTGTCCCCGTCAGTCTGATTGAGTGGGAAATGTATCTTCTACTGCTGCAACAACATTATCGCCAATTCAGGATCCCATTATTATTGTCTTGCACAATTTGTGTAATGGACTATAGCATATAGGTCCGTGTGCTCACTATACCCGAAGAGAGAATGAAAATTTTGAAATGCTTTTAAATATTTTAGAGTCTGTTTCTCTCCACTACTTTGTCTCTGTTACGTACCCTCTCCGTACGAAATGTTCCTGGATATAATACATACGACTACTTCTATTACTGTAAGTTCTGTAGATGCTTCAATAATGGTAACAACGGGAATGGGATGGAATTTCAACTGTTCTCCGTTAAACATCCGTAGAAGAAGAAGAGTGGCAGCGTTAGTGATAGTGTAATATATAGGAGGAGAGGAGTAGTAGTCGTAATATTAAGATACTTTTATATGCATGCTGCATTGCCCCACTATGATAGCAGAGAAGACTTGTCTCTTTAACTCGAATGCGATGTCAAGTTGAGGGGAGCTAGGTGACTTTACTCGAATTGACTTTAACTTCGCCCGTCTGTTGCAAGTCTAAAAGTCTAACTGGCACACCGTTTGTTTGTATATGAGTGTGTGTAGTGCACTTGACTGTAGTGTGTAGGCCAAACCATAAGATCACATACCACAGGATCATGTAACATGTTCTGATACCCTTTTTAAGCACAGGTACTATAATATGCACTGATACTCCGTTATACAGACAGATTCGGATAATATAAACATATTATATAACAGGGGCAGGGACACAATTTAAAGCTACCTCTCTGTTTCAAATTCAAACCATTATATTAGTGGAACATAACTACTTGTATCGTATGTACATACTAACATACCTAAGTAGTTTAGTTTCATCTCTCTCTCTCTCTGTGTGTACCTTCCTCGGTTGTATTTGTATATGTACAGTCCATACTAGTAGCAATAGTAAGTGCATATCTGGACTCGTTCACAACATTCCTCTCCGAATGCCATTCCCACACAATTACATAGGGAATATAGATAAAACATGCATGCACAGGTAATATTGATAGCTCAACTTTTACTGCACTGTGCCTACTCTTCTTTCCTCCGGTAGAAGCTCCGGCACCAGAACACACTCTTCACACAAGACACACTAAACAGAATAATGGAGAAGAATATACTCTCTCTCTAGTTCCCCAGCTCCGGAAACAACAGTTTACATATTAAAGTACCTCCACCACCACACCGAGAACAAGTACAAATATATACATGTTTACACTCAAAGCAATCTATTCCCTTCAGATGTCTTTTGATGTGTTACAATAATGAAATGATTCCACTGGATTAATCCGCCTAGTACAGTACTATATACATATTGTGTAGTGCGGTTTGTATCATACAGATATGTATAGCAGATCCGCTTCGGTAGATTTTGTATTATAGGCGATGGTATGGTATAGGGCATACATGTACATGTGTCTTGGCATTTCTTACATCTTATTCTTTATCAAAATTATGCTTGTACCTTCCAAAGGAAAACATAGCCCAAATGCCCTGAATCAACCACTTGTCATTGATAAATCAATCAGACAAACAGGCTATAAATCTCCTTTCCCTCTTTCCTCTTGCCGCACAAAAGGTCATTCGATTCATTCGCTGTAACTACCAACGGGTAGGTATCTAGTATCTATACCAGTTTATTTTTATTAGGTAGGTACAAAAGTTACCTAATTACATATTATAATACGGTATATGTATACTATACTATTTCCTACATGCACCTTGGCAAAACCAGGGAACTCCCCCTCCTTTAGTGCGTTTTTAACCAGTATCCCTGGTTGGAGTCACGTTTGGCAAATGCATTAAAAGAGTGGAAAAAATTTTCATTTTCAAAAATCGATTAAAAATAGATCAGTTGTATAAAGTAATAGTTATTATGCTATTAGTAGCTTTTCATCGTGCAGATTTAAAAAAAATATCAATACTTAATATAGAACAAATACTTTTCTCATGGAGCACAGCTGAATTTTCAAAAACGGAGTGGGTAAAATGAATGGGGAAAAATAAACCACTTCGGTAGAGGGTGGGAGCTGCACCATGGAATAGGCTATAACTACATTTAATGTCCCATATCATTGCCACTGGTACCCAAGGTTAACAGAGGTAATATTTTACTGAGAAGGTTCGGTCAATATTGACGTTATGAGACGTTTGAGAGTGACGTCATTAGAAGATAGAACTGCCATGAACTTCTCCACGATTAATTTTAGCAGGAGTCTGCTTAAATTCTCGATACTGACATTGACACTTCTCTTTTTTAAATTTCACACTAATTGGTGAAAAAATTGACACATAATATTTATACTGAACAAATTCGGAAGAAGTCAGATTAACAGCACAGTTAGCATGAGATTACACTTTAACTCAGAATATAAATGAAAGCTACTATTTAGAATAATCAAGGTGTACGCTGTTGCATGTACACGCATACATCATACATATATATATTTATTTAATTATATATCATATATTATTTATCATATACTCATCCTGATTGGTTTCTTCGGGAACTCTACCATTGGTAACTTCATGAAAGCTCTCATTGGCTAGCCGACTGATCTCAAAACTGACACGCAGCAGGTATATTATACCTTGAGCATTCTATACGTGAGACGAAGTCGAGCGCCACCTATTGTTATTCTACGACTTTAACTCATAACCCCCAACAAAACCCCTAGGGATTCTTCAAACTGTTCTTGAAGCCGTGTCATAGAAAGTTGCCCACCCGCTCCCTATTTTCATTTCCCAAATTTTTATTAACGGTTGGCCACTGGTTGACTGATACAAATACTAAAAGACTTAAGACAACAAGCATCAAATATTACATCATGTCTTATCTTTTAGCATCAAGTATATTCCACATTTTACTGTAGAAATAGGATAAATCGTATGATTTAAGTGATTGGTGATATCTTCGTATTCTCTATTTTTATGATTTCCATCTCTCAAAACTGATACTTGTACTTATCTTATTGGAGCTTCTTATAAGATTGAACTATAGAAAATTGTAATGAGGATGGTGTAAGCAAGGATGAACCAAATAATTATGCCACCTAAAATATAATTAGCGATGAGTATTTTGACCAGCTCTGCTTTCACATTTCAATATATTGTGTGGTCTATCCGCAAATGTTGGTGTATTACTGTTTGAGCCATCTGTGTTTCTCTTTCTGAATTTACTTTTTAGTGAATAAGTTATTTTATGTTATTATAAACACAACTAACCCACAGCCAATTGCATACAAAAGACCCGGTACGGTGGCTGGTTAAATTTAAAAAACCCAACAGCCGGCATACAGTGCGTCTAGACAAAACTAAAGCCATTTGCTGTTAACGTTTGATAGAGTTGACAGCATAAAATATTCGAAACCAGTAGAATGTTTTAAAAAGCCTAAATCGGGGGGGGGGGGGGGGGGGGTAAA